>JASDQU010100398.1:3226-15671 GCA_032191745.1 Picea mariana
ATATACCAAGGAGACATTTTCATTTTGAATCATCTTGGACTTGAACATTTAAGTGGGGTAAAAGGAGGTTGCCCCCTCGAAGAGGCTTATTATCTGAAATTATCTCTGTTTCAAGGCGTTGAGTACTTTTCCTGAGGTTTTTCCATGCTATATTGATGTTTGGATCTTAACACATTCATCCCCACTCCTTTAAATTTTCCTTCTGTTGTATTTCTCAGCCAAATGATTCTATGCCCGAGGAGGAACCCAAAATTTGTTTGGAAATTTGAAAAGTAACGTATATAAAAACTCAATTTAATTAATAGTTGGTGTAACGTATATAAGATTCTAGGTCTCATAAGAGTAATTTTCTGGAGCATAGTACTAATGTTTTATCCTGTCATCTTTTTCTATGCCCGAGGAGGAACCCAAAACTTGTTTGAAAATTTGAAAAGTAACTTATATAAAGGCCCAGTTTAATTAACTGTTGGTGTAACGTACATAAGATTCCAGGTCTCACAGGAGTAATTTGTTGGAGCATAGTACTATTGTTTTATCCTGTCATATTTTTCTATGCCCGAGGAGGAACCCAAAATTTCTTTGAAAATTTGAAAAGTAAAGTATATAAAGACCCATATTAATTAACAATCGGTGTAACATATATAAGATTCCAGCTATCATAGGAGTAATTTTATGGAGCATAGTACTATGGAAAGCCTTATCCACCATGCACTAAGCCACTGATTGGCTTAGTTCATGGTTCCCCAGGTGAATAAAAGTACTCATGCAACCGTGATGCGGGTGAATGGTTTCATGGATGATGGTGAGAATCATGGTGAGCATCCATTCGACGCTATCGCACTATCCCCTATACGCTTTGGACACGTTAATTACCAACCGCCATTGCATCCGGAGACTTAACGTGGATTAGATGGCAATGAATTCATTGCAATGTGCCATTCATTGCAATTAAACCCGTCTAACAACCGGTTGGTAAGGATTAGATCACTGAAGAAGCTCAACAATAGAGATCGAATTGGCACCGAGAATTACTAATCAAGCACCGAGAATTACTTATCAAGTGTCAGGAAATTCAAGAAATTCATATTATCATAGGCCTTTTACCAATAGAGCTTACCGATTATCTAGTATTCATTCGAATTCGAATTCCCGTGATTCTTTGGCTTGCCGCAATTGATGTCATTTTTCTTTAAATCAAAATAGTGATGTTTTATAAGAAATATATTCTAGTTGATAGTTTTCTCTCTATATACCTCCCACCATTTGATCAGTCTCTTGGAAGTTGTTCCAGACACTTAGGTTACGATTTTCTTCCACCTGTTACCGTGTTTTTCCTAAAAACTTATAACGAGATGCTACTCATCTTCTGATAAGGAGCCCTTGTTGATTCTGAGCTTCAAGTAGTTCTTCCACCTCTCTGCATAGGATTTGGGATCTCTGTCCAGGGCTCTATTCATTCTATGCGATACAAGATTCCATTATCATGGCCAGTATCGCTTAACACATGCATGTAACAAAGAATCTTCTTCATACCACCACCTTTTTCTCTCCTTCATCTGTCCATTTCATGGGGTTCTTCATCCTAATCAACTAAAATTAGGATCATAACATCAAACCAAATCTAAGCATATGCATTTCTTGAATATCTAAACAAATATTTTTGAAAAAGCACACTTGCCTACATATATCTAACATCATATTTTCAGCGATGGAAGATAAAATCTAAAAGAAAGTCCAATGTTTTAGAAAAATTAATTCTAAACCCAAACTGACACAAATTTATCGTGCAGAAGATGAGCAAGTGAGAAATAAATATGAAAAATAGTCCTGGGTCGATAGAAACTAATCTTAAAAGCTATATGCACCTGAGGTTCTTATGAAGTAAACTACCTGATAAGATTCACTCTTCTAAAATTTCATTTTGAATGATCGTTAAGTAAACTTTGCAACACATTCGACGTGTAGGCCAGGCTTTCAAAATTTGGGGTTGTAGAAGCATTTCAACAACCTATGTGGCCACATTTCATCCCCATTAGGTCGGTCAAGAAGGTTTTCCAGACTCAAATATTACTCACACACCAACTCTATATATCGAACCAACTCATCCTCATTTCATTTTAATTTTCTTGTTCAAATTTTAAAGGAAACAACTAAAAGACATTGCACTAGGGATAGAGTACATGATGGGCAACAATGACCTATGAATGGGGCCAATATTGAAATTTTTTCAAAATGTTTCTTTATGCACTGAAATTTGACATGGATAGACTGTTTGTATGCCTTGACGATATGGGAGATTTTCGAGACTCAAACATCACTCTAGTTCAACATTAATCTTGATTTTCCTTGACGATATGTAGCTTGATTTTTCATATGGAGCTTCATTCTCATATGTCATCTAGTTCAACAGTAACCTGTGAATGGGGCCAATGTTGAAATGCTTTCAAAATGTTTCTATATGCACTGAAATTTGACATGAATAGATTTTTCGCATGCCCTAATGATATAAAATGGTTTCTAAACTCAAATATACAGAACTATATGTGGGAACATGTGTACTTTCAATGAATTTTAAAAGGAACAATGAACAAACATTGTAGTAGGTCTAGACATGGGAAATGGTGACCTGTGAATGGGGCCAACGTTGAATTTTTTTCAAACTGTTTCTGTATGCACTAAAATTTTACATGGATAGACTATTTTCATGCCTTAATGATATGGGAGGGTTTCTGGACTAAAATTTGACTCACACACCCACTTGTTTCCATCATCAATTCATCATGTAAACCATAAACCCTATTTTTCTTTCAAAGTGCACAAATATCTTGACACAAGTTTTAAGTTTGAATCAACCTTTCTTCATTTTTCTTTCAAGTTCTACATTGTATATACAATGTATGTGTGTCATAGTTGTGATGAAAAATCCCTCTTTTCATTCATTGTTTAATCAACACTATAAAAATGTATTTGATGAATGCCCCATGCGTCCCTAAGGAAATTTCTATGATCTTGTACCTTGTCATTTGACCCTATAGCATTCCTTGGACAACCATGAGAACCATACTTCACGTTACAAATGCATTTGAAATGACCATTGTTATATCACATATTGCATGTGTGATTCCATAAATCCCTAAGCATGGACCATAAATCCCTCTTTTTCATTGATTTCTTAATCAAAACCATAAAAATACTCCCCTGTAGTACTAGATGCAGGGATGTGTGTACTCTTGAGCGAATTTTACAAGGAACAATGATCATAAATTGTTCTATGACTATACATGGACAACAATGACCTATGAATGGGGCCAACGTTAAAAAAATTTCAAACTATTTCTGTATGCACTGAAATTTGACACGGATAGACTATTCGCATGCGTTAATGATATGGGAGGGTTTATGGACTCAAATTTGACTCAAACACCCACTTTCTTCCATCATCAATTCATCATGTAAACCATAAACCCTATTTTTCATATGTTCTAGTAGAGATGTTAATGATTCCTAATTTCATATTTGTATTTGACTCAAGGTACAACTAGCTTGCAAAGTATCAAATTTTAATTTCAAGTTGATAAACCAAATATAAAATGAATCCTAATTAAAACCATCAAGTGTTGGATTTTTTCATTTAAGTGTAGTGTCATGTAGTTATATTTTAAAACATAGAGAGAGTAGTCTCTATAGAAGTATAGCAATATATTGATATTGGATTCTCTTCTAAGCTAATGTCAATCTTTTTAACCTTCAAGAATAGGTACCAGAGGAGAAAATCAAGGATAATTTAGTACCCATCACTTATGTAAACATTTTCGTCAGCAAGAGAGACAAAGAAGAGAATTTGTCGGCAAGAGACAAGGAAAGGATATTGTCTTTAGAGCAACGAATGTAAATAATCTTGAGAAGAATTATCTATACTATCGATGAAAAAAGTTCGTCGATAGTATATCTAATTCATCGCAAGAATATTTACATGGGATAAACAAAGGAAATGGATGATGTGGTTCCAAGTATAGCTAATTCGTCGCAAGTATCTTCAAATGTACATATGGGATACAATTTGTCACCTTTCTTCATTTTTCATTCAAGTTCTACATTAATGTATATACAATGTATGTGTGTCATAGTTTTCATGAAAAATCCCCTTTTTTCGTTGATTTTTTAATCAACACCATAAAAATATTCCCTTGCATTACTAGATGCATGGATGTGTGTACTGTCGAACCGAACAAAACTTGTATTAGGACTAGACACGGGCAACAATGACCTGTGAATGAGGCCAACGTTGAAATTTTTTCAAACTATTTCTGTATGCACTGAAATTTGACATGGATAGACTATTCACATGCTTTAACGATATGGGGGGGTTTCTATCCTCAAATTTTACTCACACACCCACTTTCTTCCATCATCAATTCATCATGTAAACCATAAACACTAATTTTCTTTCAAAGTACACAAATTGGTTGACGCAAGTTTTAAGTTTTCATCAACGTTTCTTAATTTTTCTTTCAGGTTCTACATTAATATTGTATATACAATGTATCTGTGTCATAGTTGTGATGAAAAATACCTCTTTTTCATTGATTTCTTAATAAACACCATAAAAATACTCCCTTGAAGTACTATATGCAAGGATGTGTGTAGTGTCGAACTAATTTTACAAGGAACAAGGAATGGAAATTGTACTAAGACTAGACACAGGCAACAGTGACCTATGAATGGGGCCAACGTTGAATTTTTTTCAAATTTTTTCTGTATGTATTGAAATTTAACATGGATAGAATATTCACATGCCTTAACGATACATGAGGGTTTCTGGACTCAAATTTGACTCACACACCCAATTTATTCCATCATCAATTCATCATGTAAACCATAAACACTAATTTTCTTTCAAAGTACACAAATTGGTTGACACAAGTTTTAAGTTTTCATCAGTCTTTCTTCATTTTTTTTTTCAGGTTCTACATTAATATTGTATATACAATGTATCTGTGTCATAGTTGTGATGAAAAATACCTCTTTTTCGTTGGTTTCTTAATAAACACCATAAAAATACTCCCTTGAAGTACTAGATGTGAGGACATGTGTAGTGTCGAACTAATTTTACAAGGAACAAGGAATGGAAATTGTACTAAGACTAGACACAGACAACAGTGACCTATGAATGGGGCCAACGTTGAATTTTTTTCAAATTGTTTCTGTATGTATTGAAATTTAACATGAATAGAATATTCACATGCCTTAACGATACAGGAGGGTTTCTAGACTCAAATTTGACTCACACACCCACTTTATTCCATCATCAATTCATCATGTAAACCATAAACACTAATTTTCTTTCAAAGTACACAAATTAGTTGAAAAAAGTTTTAAGTTTTCATCAATCTTTCTTCATTTTTCTTTCAGGTTCTACATTAATATTGTATATACAATGTATCTATGTCATAGTTGTGATGAAAAATACATATTTTCGTTGATTTCTTAATCAACACCATAAAACTACTAGACACAGGCAACAGTGACATGTGAATGGGGCCAACGTTGAATTGTTTTCAAACTATTTCTATATGCATTGAAATTTGACATGGATAGACTATTCGCATGCCTTAATGATATATGAGGGTTTCTGGACTCAAATTTGACTCACAAACCCACTTTCTTCCATCATCATATGATCATCATGTAAACCATAAACCCTATTTTTCATATGTTGTAGTAGATATGTTAATGATTCATAATTTCATATTTTTATTTGACTCAAGGTACAACTAGCTTGCAAACTATCAAATTTTAATTTCAAGTTGATAAACCAAATATGAAATGAATCCAAGCATCATTTGATATCGTCGCAAGAGAGACGAAAGTAAATAATCTTGTGACGAATTAGCTATATTATCGACGAAAAAAGTTCATCGATAGTATAGTTGATTCGTCACAAGAATGTGTCTTTGAATGGTGTTACATGGTTTTCAAGAAGTGTAGGGCTTATATGGTGAAATGTAGTGTAGTCTATAAGAACAATCTCAATG
This sequence comes from Picea mariana, assembly GCA_032191745.1. Classification (NCBI taxonomy): domain Eukaryota; kingdom Viridiplantae; phylum Streptophyta; class Pinopsida; order Pinales; family Pinaceae; genus Picea; species Picea mariana. The sequence goes on from JASDQU010100398.1 coordinate 9,262, forward strand.
CCAAACCTCAAAATGGATAGTACCATATATTGTTCATAAGACAAATATTCTTTGTATGTTTCCTTTGTGGTGGCTCAAGCCCTCACACATGATGCATGAAAATGAAATGTAAGAATTTGACTATTGAATGATAGTGTTATGTCACCCATGGTTAAGGAAAGAGCATAAGGTTCTTAGGTCTTATTTGAATCTTATTAGAATTCAGATTCATTACATAGTCCTTGAAAAAAGACAAAAGAATTATGTAGCAGATATTTGGTCTTTGTGTGGGACATTTTATGCCATTAGTATGTTTTGTACAAAAATAATGGATCTTGGGGACTACACGATGGTCAAGGGACAAAAAAAAATTGGACCTTAGGACCAAAACAAAGCTTTTTAAGTTTAAGGGCCATGAAATAGGCCTCAAACAAACATATAGAACCTTTGTAAGGTACAATTTTCCTTTCAGTGGGATATGGATGCCATAAGAATTTTTTAACACCACATATGGGAGTCAAGGCTTATAATATCATTGAGGGAGGAAAACAATGGCTTTAGGATGTAAAAAAACATTTATTTTACTTAATGGCCATGAAGAAGGGCTCCAATTCGGAATGTGGGAACCATTAATATATTTTTTATATAAAAATAAAAATGGATCTCCTAACCTATACCAAGGCCAAGGAAGGAAAACAAAGGCCTTAGGCCCTACACAAATTTCTTAGGATTAATGGCCATGAAAAAGACCTTAAAACACCACACTAATCCTCTCTTCAGAATTTGTGGCCATTGGGTGGGATATGGACACCACTAACAAGTTTTATGCACCATGTAAGGCCCATGGGATCTTGTCCATGGTCAGGGAGTAAGATAGGCCCTATTTGAATGTTGTAAGTATTATGATTTATGTTGTAGTCCTCAAATAACCACACAAGACTTGTTTAGGGGATATTTATCCTATGTGGGGAATATTTGGCATAATTAATATGTCTTATACAATAAGAATGGATGTTTGGGCCTATACCATGGTGAGGGGAGAAAAACAAGGACCTTGGGCCTAAAAGGAAGCTTCTGAATATCAAGGGCCGTGAATCAGGACTAAAACAACTAGATAGATCCTTTCTAAGGGATCTTTGGCCTTTGGGTAGGATATGGGAACCATTATAATTTAGGAGAATTTTTTCACCACATATAGGAGTAAAGGCATGTTCCATGGTTGGTGGAGGAAAACAAGGGCCTTATGCCATAAATGAATATTTCTTGTGATAAATGGCCATGGAAAATGTCTTTGACTAGGAAGATGGACAAAATTAGTATGTTTTGAACAATAAGAATGAGTCTTAGAACCTCCACCATGGCCAGGGGAGGAAAAACATATGTTTAGGTCCTAGAGAAATCTTATTAGGGTCTTTACCATGGCTAGGGAATGAACATAAGGTGATTATTCCTTGTTTAAATATTCTCAAGAGAGAGATTCATGATGTAGTCATCAAAAAACTAGTGATCTGGATTCTTTTCGGCACGAAATGAGATCAGAGATATAATAAAGAAATGCACAGAGATTTCGTAGATATTCAATAATATAACAGAAATGTATCATAGATGCAACCATAAGCAAAGATATACAGTAATACATGATTTCTATTAATGAAATAAATGTACAAAGACTGTAAAAATATAGAGTGAAAGATTCGCTAGAATGGTGGCAGCTTATCTCTGAGAAGAGATGTGATGGCTACTCGCATTCGCAAGAAGATGATTACAATGAGGCTCTGAAGGCCTTTTTACCATAAAAAGGAATGCCAAAAACCCTATACATCCAAAAACCTAACCCTAGGAGATGAAGCGCCAAAAGTCATGTGGGCCCCGTTTGGGTAAGTTAGTACATCAACTTCCCGGGGTCGTAACATTTGCATACAATCTCCGTTTTAGGCATATGATAGCTTGTTGGAAAGGTACCATCGAGGAGATTCATTTTGGGGGAATCAATCATGCCTTCATCTATCGTTGAGAACCTTGATCTCGAAAAACCTTCATTTAGGCCCTTAAAATGGCTCTGGAAGTTAAAACCCGCTAAAAATAGTAAATTGACAAAATTGCCAGAAAATTGTTTTGAGCTAGTCGAAAAAGGTGGGCGGCCACCAATATTCACATGGATCAACTAGAAAAGACCTATGTAGGGGATCTTTCACTATTGTACGATATCTTTAACATCATTGATATGTTTTTTTAAAGAGTAATAATGGATCTTAGGGAATATACCATGTTGAAGGGAGGAAAACAAGGAACTTGGGTCCAAAATGAATATTTTTGAGTTTAAGGGCCATGCACTAGGCCTTGAAAAACCATGTATATCCTTTCTAAATGATATTTAGCCTCTAAGTGGGATATGGGTGTCATTAGGAGTTTGTTCACACCACATATGGGATTAAAGGCATATACCATCATTGAGGGATGAAAACAAGTGTCTTAGTCCCTAAATGAAGCTTTCATGTGTTTAATGGCCATGAAAAAGGCCTCCAACTAAGAATATGGGCACCATTAGTATGTTTTTAACAATAAGAATGGGTCATAGGAACTCTTGATCAAACGATTGTTGAGTCTCTACTCAATATTACTCTGATACAATTACCTCCAAGATACGATTGTTGAGTCTCATTCTGGATATGATTACCTCTAGGATATGATTATTGAGTCTCATTTTGGATATGGTTACCTCCAGGATTGGACCACCCTCTCCACCAATTAAATGAATTTCATCCACAATGAAAAGGTGACTTGCTGAACCAGTTTGCGCTGCTTCCATCTCCCAATCTCACTATCTCTCTTTGGCAAGGCTAACTTGCTTCCCAATCCTGACATCTCTCTTTGGAAATAGATTCTACAGGAGAAATATTACAGACACATCAAAATACAATGTTTGTGCTTTAAATATTCAATCGTAGTGAAGAAAATTGATCAGCACAAATAGTCTTCCCACAACCAGTAGGTGCTGCCACTAAAACATTATCATCTGAGATATAGAGCACTGTAAATACCTGATTTTGAATAGGATTGAAGTGTCTAAACTGTTGATATAGTGCTTCATATGAATGATTTATTAACATAGACACAAACATGTTACTTATTCCTGAAGCACGCCTCCCAACACAACCACTGTCATCAATGCCTTTACATCTTATCAAGCTTTGAATTGAGACAAGAACTTGCAGAAGAGTTGACTGTGAATTGATGCATAAAACCTGTGAATGGTGCCCATATCCCACCCAGAGGCCAAAGATCCCTAGAGATGGTATGTGTGGTGCTTCAAGGATTTCTTCATAACCATTGAGATCAAGAATATTTGTACAGGACCTAGGTCACCTGTTTTCCTACCTCATCCATGGTATATCTCTTGATACGAAATCTTATTTTCCATAATATATTAATGGTGAACACATTCCCAATATAAGGACTTGTTCTTCTCCATTAGGCACAAGAAAGATTTTCTTAGACCATAAGGCCCTTGTTTTCCTCCCCCAACCATGGTATGGGCCTTGGATTTTATTTGTGGTGAAAAAAACCTCCTAATGGCTCCCATATCTCCCCAAGAGGCCAAGAATCCCTAAAAAAGGATCTGTGTGGTTGTTCAAGGCCTATTTCATTGAGTTTGATCTCAATAATATTTATTTTATGCCAAAGTTACTTGTTTTCCTCCCCTAGCCATGGCATAAGCCCATGATCCTTTCTTATTATGAAAAATGTACTATTGGCATGAAATATCCCACATGGAGGTGAAATATCCCTACAAGTGTCTTGTGTGGTTGTACAAAGACTATATCGCAAATCTCAACGAGAAGATTGAAATTGGGCCTAAGTATCTTATGTTCAAAACTTGTGAATAGTGATTTTATCCCACCGAAAGTCCATAGATCCATTAAATACGTTTCCACTAACACTCTTATAAACCAAACCATTATGTAATTGTTAACATATAAACCCTAACATTTATAACCCTCTTAATCTTATAAAACCTAATATAAACTCCCTGTCTCCTACCATCTATAATCTCAATAACCCCTGTCCCATTAAAAACTAATAGAACCCTTGGTATCTATAAAGACATCTAATCTCTAATCCTTACACCTTCTATTGCATCTAACTAAAATAACACTAGATTACTATAACCTTTGATCCATAACCCTATAACCCATCTCATAACTAACCCATATGACTCCCAACACAAATAACCACTTCCACAGTACATTATAACCCATAATATAAGACATAACCACTACAACTCCTAATCAGTAAAAATTATAACACCTATAAAAGTTAATCCATAAACATTATAACCCTCAACCCACACCCGCAAACACTTATCATTCCTAATATAACCTTGAACTCTTACATCCTAATCCCTAAACCCTATGACTCTTAACCCATATAACCCTTATTATTAATAACCCCTAAACTCTATAACCCTCAAACTTTTTAAACTCTACACCTAATAGATAGGATTCCTAACTCATATAACCCCTTACCCCAACTCTTTTAAACCCTAAAAAATATAACCCCACAACCCTATAATGAGTGTAACATTCACCCCAATAACCTATCACCCTTAACTCTCATAATGTGAAACATGGAAAAAGGAATAATGTCCAAGCATATGTCATTAAATCTAAATCAGCCTACGATACAACATACTTAAATGCCTCAAATATTGAAATGACACTCACCATAATACCTGACTTGTACCTCATGGACAAAGGCCCAATGCCTATCGGAAGCCAGATGATGTGGTGGATGCCATCTGAAATCCTGACCTCTGTGGTGGTGAGAAGGGTTTCCATAATAATCCCTCTAGGACTTCATCCCCTTCTTCCCATAGAATGAGGGACAACCCCTTCCTGGGTCAATACACCCTAAAATCCCAAGAGACAAGGATATGGGGCGGTCAAGTGATGGAAAGTGGTGAGTATGGATTGGAATGGTACAATGGATCTTCAAGGGAGTTCCTAATGGCATATGTATCCCATTTGGTGGTTAAATATTCCCTTTAAGGACATGTGGAATGGTCTAAGACCTTTGTTTGTACTATAAGCCCTAGAATCTTGATTTAGGCCATATGGCCCTTCCTTTCCCTACTTAACCATGGTTAAGACCCCAAGATCCTTCCCTAGTATGTAAAGACTCCTATAGAGTCCCATATCCCATTCTAAGATCAAATATCCTTTTTAGAGGACCTATGTTGTTCTTTGAGGCCATGTTCACAGACCAAATCCTTAAAATATTTATATACAACTTGACGCCCATTATTTCCTCTTCTTACCATGGTCAAGTCCCAAATACCCATCCTTGGTGCACAAAACCTCCTAGTTGTTTATATTATGGAAGCTACGGGAGCTATTTACCTCCATGTGTAAACCTGATGAGAATAGAATACTCCGGGAAGCAAGAATAAACCCTAATGAGTTGGCTATTAACCCTAGAAGACATGTCGACTCAAAAAGATAAATTGTATTATGTTATTAGCCTCCAAGAGAAGAAGTGGTCCGGAAGAAATAATATATACTGAATAGACAGATACCCAAAATGAGAAGTCAGCCCAGGCAGTTAGCCATAATTACTATAAATACAGGAGGACAGTCTTCATTCTGGCAGGCAGTCTCAGAATTGCAGAGCAACACTTGTGCGCACTGTAGTGCCTAGTTTTGTGTGTAGGTTTGGAGGAGAGCTTCCATTGAAGTTGTTGTAGCTAATAGATCATGTTTGTCTTGGACTATCTCTTGGTTAGGGTTTGGACTATCTGATCATCTCTTGTTCGTGCACTATCCTTGGGGAAAGGTGCGCTACCCTTTGTTTGGATATCTAGCCTAGGGTTTTCTTCCGGGGTGATTCTCTGTCAAGGTTAAGGTGCTTGGAGGGTGGCTTTGGCCTATGGTTGGGTGACAATAGAGATATTGTCAATGGTAAAATGAGAACATTCATTCATATTCTAACAGGTTATGGGCCCACACCTCCTTCATTCAGTCTAACCACTGGAAGGAAACATAGCCAGAATGATATTAAGCTCGTTGAAGAACTACCACTAGGGTTTCTAGTAGGAGCAGTCACCAAAGAACTGCCACTAGGGTTACTAGGAGGTGCAGTTGCAGAAACACTAGTCCTCTTGGTTAGGCACCTTAAGTGAAGGGATTTACCTAATCTCTGTATAGATCAATGTGCCCTAGCCTAGCACATCTCCCAGTACTCTCAAGAAGCCAAGACGTCAAGTTTGAGTTTCTGGTCAAATCTAGGGTTGACCAAGTCAAAGAAGCCATGACTTACTCTATGAAGTTAGAAAACAAGTTAGATGGAGCTTCTAACTTCAGAGCATGGAAGACAAGGATTGACCTCATCCTTTCCAAGAATAAAGTGTTGGATATCGTGAAAGGAAAGATCAT
>JASDQU010100398.1:35236-45674 GCA_032191745.1 Picea mariana
TTATTATTTACCTTTTAAAATCTCTTAAACCACTTTGACTACTTTGACCTTTTGGGGCTTCTAGATGACATATGAGGGTCCTCCAACTTCGTAAGGCCATAAATCCCAAACCGTGATGAGTTATGGATTTCCACATACCACCATAAATGGCATGAAATGTAGTGTCCATATAGAATAGTATTATCTAAAAATATATCATAACTCATACCGTTATCCATCAAACAAACTTGGGTCCATTACTGAAACCTGGGGTCTCCAACTTCTCATGGCCATAACTCTCTAACCGTGAAGAGTTATGTGATGTTATACATACCAACGAAATTGGCATGACAAGCACTATCCATCTAGGATAGTTTCCCTGACAAATTCACTATCCTTCGTCTCATTATTCCAAAATTAAACATGGGTTCTCTTACTCTGCAAAGCGTCTTCCCGTGAGGGCTTCCACCATAAGGGGACCACTTTGGAGTTCATCCATATTTAATTCTTATCAACCATGAAAAAAAATAATGATTCATATTTAAATCAAACAATATTGGGTCCATTACCCACAATTTTGTGCTATGGGGCTTTCTTCAAGGGTTGACATCAATGACAACCAACCTTAATCAACAACAATGACACTACGGGGTCAAGACTCATAGATAGCATGGTGCTTCCACATATATGGCTAGCCCAAGAGAGAATCACAGACATCCAATGGGGAGAAATAAAATAATACCTCATCCTTGAAGGGCTGGATGTCGTATGACAATCGACATTGCTGGCTGACACAAAGATCTCATCCATGGAAAATCTAGCCAATGTTGTATGGTTGCGAGTGTGGTGTTGTCGACAATCCCAACTATTTGATGATATCTGCTGAGATGAGGTTCTTTTGGCTTCTTCTATCAACAATAAATGAAACGGGGTCCCCTTCACCCACATTTGTGAATGAAAAAGGCCCTCCCCCTCTTCAGGATATGTGGGTTCTTCTGGTTGAATTGCCACGGTCGCGACAATAGCAGTGGGGTCTACGTCGATGATCTGTCTTCTATATATATTTTCTGAATCAGATTCTGAATCAATGTTTGGCTCCTTATCTTTGATCATGTCCAGAAATGATTGTTTTGAGCGACAATCATCGGTGTTCTGCTAGGGGATTTTTTGGAAATCACACATTTTCCTGTGTCCTTTGTCTTTCCGTGACCCTTTTTTTTTTTTTTCCTGTGGCTTGGACTACCTTTCAAGAGATTGTTTGTTAGGTCTGTCTTTATCATACTTTGGTTGTTATAGATTTGTAGACCTAAATTCCCGTTTGCTTTGGTGCTTAAATTTTTGCTCCATTTTAACAACATATCGATAGGCATCACCGAGTGATGATATGTCCAAAAAATCTATTTCAGTTTGGATGTATCTGTGTAGAGCCCCACAATATTTTAGAACCAAATGTCGTTCAGAGTCTTTGATGCCCAACTTAGTGCACAAGGTATGGAAGGTATTGGTGAACTCCAGAACTGCTTGGCCCCTCTCTTGCTGCAATGTGGTCCTTCTCATGCACTGGTCCTCATGGTTTCCAACAGGGTAATATTATTCCTTTACCGCATCCAAAAAAAAATTCGAAGTGGGATCGACCCCATATATCCTAGACTCCTCTATGGAACTTTTCTCCCAGTAAGTTTCCCACCAATGTTTGACATGGGGGAGAGCCTTAAGGAGTGCGGAAGAAATCATTTCCTTGTTGAAGAAATTATGAACAAAGAAATAACCTTCTAGCAGATTTAACCATTTTTATAAGGCATCCACATCTATCTATCCTTAAAATATGGGAATATCAAAATGAACTAGTACCTTGAAAGGCAACGTACTTCCAAAGTGTCCGCTTGATGGAGACGTGCTTGTTGTTATCGATAGGCGTTGAAGGATGTGGGAAACATTCTCCATCATTTCGTCCCTCTGTCGCATGGGAGCTTTCTCAAGTAATAGATTAATAGAATCGTCTACTCTGTAATTTTTATTTTCTTCCACCATGGAGGGTTTCTTGGACGTGTGAGAGTGATTGTCTTCAAGAGAGACAAGCTCAAGACCCAACTTGCTATACTCGGACCTTGTCGAGGACATGCGTTGAAAAATGATCAAGAGCAGCCTGCTCTGATACCACTGATCCAGATTATTTTTGGAACAAAATGAGAGCGGAGATATACTAAAGCAATGTACAAAGATATCTCGGATATCCAATAATATAACATAAATGTAATAAATATGCAACCATAAACACAGAGATACATTAATACAAAAGGTATTACCAACAAGATAATAATGTTCCTTTACCACATCCACAAAAGAATATCAAGTGGGCTCGGCCCCATATATTCCAGATTCCTCTGTGGAACTTTTCTCCTAGTAAGTTTTTCACCAATTTTTGACATGGGGGAGATCCTTAAGGAGTGCGAAGGTGATATTTTCCCTGTCAAATAAATTATGAACATAGAAATAACCTTCTAGCAGATTTAACCATTTTTCTAAGGCATCCACATCTATCTATCCTTCAAATATGGGAATATCAAAATAAACTTGTACCTTGAAAGACGAGGTACTTCCAAAGTGGCCGCTTGATGAAGACGCGCATATTGTTATCAACATGCGTTGAAGGATGTGGGAAAAATTCTCCATCACTTCGTCCCTCTGTCACATGAGAGCTTGCTCAAGTAACATATTAATAAAATCGTTTGCTATATCATTTTTCTTTTCTTCCACCATGGAGGGTTTCTTGGATGTGCGAGAGAAAATGTCTTCAAGAGACACAAGCTTGAGACCCAACTTGCTATACTCAAACCTCGTCGGAGACATGCACTGAAAAACGATCAAGAGTAGCCTGCTCTGATACCACTGATCCAAATTATTTTTGGCACAAAATGAGAGCGGAGATATAATAAATAAATGTACAGAGATATCTAAAATATCCAATAATATAACAGAAATGTATTAGAGATGCAACCATAAACAAAAATATACAGTAATACACAATTTTCTATTAACGAGCGAAAATGTACAAAGACTATAAAAATACAGAGTGAAAGACTCGCTAGAATGGTGGTAGCTTATCTCTGAGAAGAGATGTGTCCGATACTCGCATTCACAAGAAGATGATTTTACAATGAGGCTCCAGAGGCCTTTTTATCATTAATAAAATCCAAAATCCTAACCCCGGAAGATGAAAGCCAACAGTTTTGTGGACCCCGTTTTGGGTAGTTTGGTGTATCAACTTCCCGGGGGCGTAACTTTGGCATACGATCTCCGTTTGGGGCGCACGATATCTCATTGGAAAGATATCGTCAAGGATATTAATTTTGGGGGCTCAATTAGAGCCTTTATATATCATTTAGAATCTCTATCCCGAGAAACCTTCATTTAGGCCCTCAAAATGGCCCCAAAAGTTAAAACTGCTAAAAATAGTAAATTACCAAAATTGCTAGAAAACTTTTTTGAGCTAGTTGGAAAATGTGGGTGGCCACCGATATCCACATGGATCAATCCTATCTCCTTAGAAATCAATGGTCTCCATTGCATTGAGTTCCCGAGGGAGAGGGAAAAATGTTTGCTGAATCTGCATCTTGATGAGTTGCTTGCCTTATTGGAGAAGTTGCGCTGCTTAGCTTGTTAAGGTTGTCACGAACCTGTGGCTGGAAGGGTTGAAATTTTTTAACACATCTGGCTACATGAGATGCCTATGTGCAAAAGGCATATTTACACTTTGCTACAATCTTGTCAGCCTGCTTATGTTGGATAGAAGGTGCTTGGGCTGAGGCTGTAGTGGCTGCAGTATCCTTCTGTTCACCTTTTGAATATATTGTGAAGAAGATGAATTTTTTATTATGACATACTACCTTGCGACATTGTTTAGGTGGGGCAGTAATTGGAGCTACCTCTGGTATCCTATAGAGATGACCCCCCAGAGTAACAATGACACTATAAGGTTGAGACTCATAGATATCATGGTGCTTCCACATATATGGATGTCCCAAGAGAACATCAGAGACATCCAATGAGGAAACATCACATAATACCTCATCCTTGAAGGCTTGGATGCTATGTGACAATCGACACTACTGTCTGACACAAAGATCTCATCCCTGGAGAAGCCACCCAACATTGTATGGTTGTGGGTGTGGTGTTGTCGACAATCCCAATTGTTTGACAACCTATGCTGAGATGAGGTTCTTCTAGCTTCCGCTATCAATAATAAAATGCAGCAGGGTCCCCTTCACCCACATCTATGAATGAAAAAGGCGCTCCCCCTCTTCAAGATCTGTGGGTTCTTCTGGTTGAATTGCTGTGGTTGTGACAATAACAGTGGGGTCTATGTCAATGATCTATCTTATATCAATATTTTCTGAATCAGATTTTGAATCAGGGTTCGACTCCTTGTCTTTTATCTCGGCCACCAATGAATGTTTTGAGAGACATTCATTGGTGTTGTGCCAGGGGATTTTGTGGAAATCACACCATTTTCCGATGTCCTTCTTTGTCTTTCCATGACCCTTGTTTTCCTGTGCCTTGGAATGGTTTTCAATATACTTTTTTTTAGGGCCGCCTTTATCATACTTTGGTTGTTGTGGATTTGAAGATCTGAACTCCCATTTGTTCTGGTGCTTAAATTTATGCTCGATTTTAACAACATATCGATAGGCAACACCGAGTGATGAGATGTACAGAAAATCCATTTTAGTTTGAATGTATCTGTGTAGAGCCCCATGGTATTTCAAAACCAAATGTCGTTCGGAGTCTTTGGTACCCAGCTTGGTGTGCAAGGTATGGAAGGTATTCTTGAACTCTGAAACTTCTTGGCCCCTCTCTTGTTGCAGTGTGGTCCATCTCATGTACTGGTCCTCATAGTTGCCAACAGGGTAATATTGTTCCTTTACCACATTCACAAAAAAATCCCAAGTGGGATCGACCCCATATATTCTAGACTCCTCTGTGGAACTTTTCTTCCAGTAAGTTTCCCACCAATGTTTGACATGGGGGAGAGATTTAAGGAGTGCGAAGATGATCTTTTCCTTGTCGGAGAAATTATGAATAGAGAAATAACCTTCTAGTAGATTTAACCATTTTTCTAAGGCATCCAAATCTATTTGTCCTTCAAATATGGGAATATCAAAATTAACTTGTACCTTGAAAGGCGAGGTACTTACAAAGTGGCCGCTTGATAAAGACACACCTGTTGTTATCGATAGGCGTTGAAGTATGTGGGAAAAATTCTCCATCATTTCGTCCCTCTGTCGTGTAAGAGCTTGCTCAAGCAATAGATTAATAGAATCGTTTGCTCTGTTGTTTTTATTTTCTTCCGCCATGGAGGGTTTATTGGATGTGTGAGAGCGATTGTCTTCAAGAGAGACAAGATCGAGACCCAAATTTCTATACTCGGACCTCGTCAGGGACATGCACTGAAAAACGATCAAGAGCAACCTGCTCTAATACCACTGTTCCAGATTATTTTTGGCACAAAATGAGAGCGGAGATATAATTAAGCAATGTACAGAGATATCTCGGATATCCAATAATATAATAGAAATGTATCATAGATGCAACCATAAACACAAAGATATAGTAATACACAATTTTCTATTAATGAACGAAAATGTACAAAGATTGTAAAAATACAGAGTGAAAGACTCGTTGGAATGGTGGCATCTTATCTCTGATAAGAGATGTGTTTTCTACTCGCATTCTCAAGAAGATGATTTTACAATGAGGCAATAAAGGAATTTTTTTCATAAAGAAAATCCAAAACCCTAACCCCAGAAGATGAAAAGCCAACATTTTTGTGGACCCCATTTTGGGTAGTTTGGTGTATGAACTTCCCGGGGGCGTAACTTTGGCATACAATCTTTGTTTTGGGCGCATGATATCTCGTTGAAAAGGTATCATCGAGGAGATTCATTTTTGAGGCTCAAGTAGAACCTTCAAATATAATTGAGAATATCAATCCCAAAAAACCTTCATTTAGGCCCTCAAAATGGCCCCAGAAGTTAAAAACTGCTAAAAATAGTAAATTACCAAAATTGCTTGAAAATTGTTTTGAGCCAGATGGAAAAAGTGGGTGGACACTGATACACTCCTGAATCAATCCTCTCTCCTTAGGAAGCAATGGTATCCATTGCTTTGAGTTCCTAGGGGAGAGGGAAAAGTGTTTGCTGAATCTGCATCTTGATGAGTTGCGTGTCTTGTTGGAGAAGTCGCGCTGCTTAGCTTGTTGAAGGTTGTCAGAAACTTGTGGCTGGAAGGGTTGCAAATTTTAAACAAGTTTGGCTACATGAGATGCCTGTGTGTAGAAGGAATCTTTACACTTTACTGCAATCTTGTCGGCCTGCTTATATTGGATAAAAGGTGCTTGGGCTGAAGCTGTATTGGTTGCAATATCCTTCTGTTCACCTTTTGAATAGATTGTGAAGAAGCTAAATTTTGTAGTATGAGATACTACCTTACATAATTGTTTAGGTGGGACAATAGTTGGAACTACCTCTGGTATCTTGTAGAGATGTCCCCCCAGAGTAACAATGACACTACATGGTTGAGACTCATAGATATCATGGTGCTTCCACATATATGGATAGCCCAAGAGAACATCACAAACATCCAATGGGGAAACATCACATAATACCTCATGTTTGAAGGGCTGGATGCCGTATGACAATTGACACAGCTGGATGACACAAATATCTCATCCCTGGTGAAGCCACCCAATGTTTTATGGTTGCAGGTGTGTTGTTGTTGACAATCCCAACTGTTTGATGACCTCTGCTGAGATGAGGTTATTCTAGCTTCCGCTATCAACAATAAAATGTAGTGGGGTCCCCTTCACCGACATCTGTGAATGAAAAATGCGCTCCCCCTCTTCAAGATCTTTGGGTTATTCTTGTTGAATTGCTGTGGTCATGACGATAGCAGTGGGGTCTACGTCGATGAACTGTCTTCTATCATTATTTTCTGAATCATATTTTGAGGTTCGACTCCTTGTCTTTGATCTCACCACCAATGACTGTTTTGAGCGACATTCATCGGTGTTGTGCCAGGGGATTTTGTGGAAATCACACCATTTTCTAATGTCCTTATTGGTCTTTCTGTGACCCTTCTTTTCCTATGGCTTGGACTGGTTTTTAGGAGACTGTTTGTTAGGGCTGTCTTTATCATACTTTGGTTGTTGCGGATTTTTAGACCCAAAATCCTGTTTGTTCTAGTGCTTAAATTTCTGTTCGATTTTAACAACATATTAATAGGCAACACTGAGCGATGAGATGTTGAGAAAATCCATTTCAGTTTGGATGTATATGTGTAGAGCCCCATGGTATTTCAGAACCAAATGTCATTTAGAGTCTTTTATACCTAGCTTGGTGTGCAAGGTATGGAAGGTATTGGTGAACTCCGAAACCACTTGGCCCCTCTCTTGCCAAAGTGGTCCATCTCATGTACTGGTCCTCATAGTTTCCAACAGGGTAATATTGTTCTTTTACCGTATCCACAAAAAAATCCCAAGTGGGATTGACACCATATATTCCAGAATCCTCTGTGGAACTTTGCTCCCAGTAAGTTTCCCACCAATGTTTGACATGGGGGAGATCCTTAAGGAGTGAAAAGACGATCTTTTCCTTGTCGAAGAAATTATGAACAGATAAATAACCTTCTAGCAGATTTAACCATTTTTTTAAGGCATCCACATCTATCTTTCCTTCAAATATGGGAATATCAAAATTAACTTGTACCTTGAAAGGTGAGGTACTTCCAAAGTGTTTGTTTAATGAAGAAGCACCCGTTGTTATCAGGAGGCGTTGAAGGATGTGGGCAAAATTCTCCATCATTTCGTCCCTTTGTCGCGTGAGAGGTTGCTCAAGAAACAACTTAATAGAATCATCTGCTCTCTTATTTTTCTTTTCTTCCACCATGGAGGGTTTTTTGTACGTGAAAGAGCGATTTTCTTCAAGAGAGACAAGCTCGATACCTAACTTGCTATACTCAGACCTCATCGAGGACATGCACTGAAAAATTATCAAGAGCATCCTGCTCTGATACCACTGATCCAGATTATTTTTGGCACGAAATGAGAGATNATAAGATATAATAAATCAATGTATAGAGATATCTCGGATATCCAATAATATAACATAAATGTATCAGAGATTCAACCATAAACACAAAGATATGGTAATACACAATTTTCTATTAATGAGTGAAAATGTGCAAAGACTGTAAAAATACAGAGTGAAAGACTCGCCAGAATGGTGGCAACTTATCTCTAAGAAGAGATGTGTCTGCTACTCGCATTCGCAAGAAGATGATTTTACAATGAGGCTCCAAAGGCATTTTTATCACAAATAAAATCCAAAACCCTAACCCTGGAAGATGAAAATCCAACAATTTTGTGGACCTTGTTTTGGGTAGTTTGGTGTATCAACTTCCCGGGGGCATAACTTTGGCATACAATCTCCAATTGGGGCACACGATATCTCGTTGGAAAGGTATCACTGAGGAGATTCCTTTTGGGTTCTCAATTAGAGCCTTTTAAAATTACTGAGAAGCTCGATCCTGAAAAACCTTCATTTAGGCCCTCAAAATGGCCCCGAAAGTTAAAAACTACTAAAAATAGTAAATTACCAAAATTGCCAAAACCATGTTTGGAGCCAATTGGAAAAGGTGGGTGGCCACCGATATACATCTGGATTAGAGTAGTTACGGATCAACCAAAATATGAGACAATCGACCACCCAAACACATATGCCAATCATAAGTTAAATAAAGAATAAATAAATTATTTGACCACAGAAAGGAAATTATTAGAAATGATCTTCGTGCTGCAAAATTTTCAACACTATATTTTGGAAAATCCACTTACATTTTATATAGATAATCAATCTTTAAAGTAATTAGTGAACAAACTTGTCCATCAAGAAAGAATTTATAGGTGGCTACTTCTACTCCAATGATTTGAATTCAACATCACAGTCCGACTAGGGAAGAACATTGTCAGACTAGACCACCTATCTCAATTAGAAACAAGTAAGGAAGAACATATTATATAATATGAACTCCCATATGATCACTTGTTTCGAGTCGAACCACCCCCCAAAGAGCTGGATGAGATAGTGCAATTTTTACAAGAGGGGAAGGAACCAAAGGATATACCAGAATGGAAAAAGAATATATTAGCAACGAAGGCTAACCCATTCACCTTCATAAATGGGAACTTATATAAGCTAGGACTGGACAATATACTTAGACAATATTCTATGGATCATGAAAGGGAACACATAATAGAGGAAGTACATGCTGGTCCTGCAGGAGGACATTTTCATGTTGACACGATAGCTAGAACAATCCTTCAAGCATGCCTTTGGTGGCCAAAATTTCACAAATATTGTAGAAATAAAATTAGTAAGTGTGAAAAATGTCATAGAATGGGAAGACTTCTATGGAAAGATCAAATTCCATTGAACTTGGTAAACCCTAGTTTACCATTTGAAATATGGGAAATTAACTTTGTTGGACCATTCCAAGTAAGAGAAAATATAACAGGGTCTAAGTACATCATAAAAACAATTGAATACTTAACTAAGTGGGAAGAAGCTGCACTGTTGTCCCTCAAAGGAAACTCTCCAATGTATATCTCTCATACAAGAAAA
Organism: Picea mariana; assembly: GCA_032191745.1. Lineage (NCBI taxonomy): Eukaryota > Viridiplantae > Streptophyta > Pinopsida > Pinales > Pinaceae > Picea > Picea mariana. The sequence continues at coordinate 44,893 of JASDQU010100398.1, forward strand.
TGAAAGGAGTTTCTTGCTCAAACTAGGAACCAATAAAACGTGATCCAAATCGAGAACATCACTTGAAGGCATCTAGAATGAAATGGAACTAACTCCTCTCACAGGTAAGTGGAATCATTGCCAAGCTCCAAAATCATGCCTCCCTCTTGCTTTAGAGTCCTGTAGAATAGATATTTGTCATATGTCATGTGTCTCAAAGCTCCATTGTCCACATACCAACCAACATTGGACACAATGTTAGAAGATAAACAAGAAGTCATGGAAAAGATGAGGAAGCAGAGCCAATCAAATATTGCACCAAGGAAGTAGAAACAAAGTGCGTTTATGAGAACATAATTAGAAGGATTGAATGTCCATTAACACTAATCAATGATCAATGAACTCACTTTGTTAATTGTACAATAAATATATTGTTGAAAAAATTCATGATTAACCATAATAATACATCACCTTATCATCTCCAGGAAAAAGGAGCGGTCGAATCCTTCAATAATACATTACACAAGGGAATAACACAAATATGTGGAATCGATTGGGATGACTGGGACGACAATGTACCAATTGTGTTATGGGCATGCTGCACTGCATATAAAAGATCGAATGGGAAGACACCTTTCAAATTAGTTTATGGGCAACAAGTTGTGGTACCACTACACTTCTGGTTGAATGTAGAAAGGGTGTCCTCTCTACTCAAATATGATCTCACTATTGCAAAAGAAGAAAGACTCCATTAACTTAACAAATTGGAAGAATAATGACTCACTACACTACACAATCAAGAA
>JASDQU010100398.1:48509-58563 GCA_032191745.1 Picea mariana
AAATAAATAAATGAGTGTTAATGCTAACTTTGGTGTTGATTTTGATTTTTTAAGGTTTTTGTTCGGAACAATAGCACTTGTCAAGTCCATGATTTCAAACAAGGTGTAATCTTAACCCCTCAAAAAAGGGTGGTGCTGGAAGCGCCACTTTTTGATATTGAGATTTAAGTCCATGGTGGAAAAATGTTGTAATTCTAACCTTGAAAAAGAAAGGTGATTGTGGGAGCACCAATTTTCGATTTGGGGGTTGATTTTGGTGTTTTTTCCCTAAAAATATGGCTATTTAGGGCTAGAGTTTTTATTTTGAGGTCACAATTCTCATATGTTAGTAATTATGTTCTATAACATAACACTTTTTAGATTAAACAATTATGAAAAGATATTAATCGGAGTGACAGAAGGAAATATATATCACATGATCTATGCAAAAGAAAAAGGGAGACATTAATAATATATCTTGGACTCTAATGGGTTAATGTTGCAACGTGTGGATTTGGAGAGGATGTTCCCTCACCCAACTAAGCACCCCTTTGCACACATTGTACATATAGTTAATCTTTCCAAAATAACGACATGGAAGTAATATGCAATATGGTAAATTATACATCATTATTTGTTAGTTTACTTAAAAAAAAAAGCATAGAGTTTCTTACCTTCAAAGTATTGGTGGTCGTCGTAAATTTTCTCCTCTTGCTTGACGTCTTCTTACTTGCCATCTTTGGCCACTCAAGGAAACCTACATATGTCAATGAAAATATGGAAATGTTAAATATTTAGGCAAGTCAAGTGTTGTGTATGATTTTGACAGTAAGATATTTTGTTCATCCATTGAAAATACTAAGTCTTTCGATGCTTGATGTGTTTTCCCAAATTGGTCTTCCTAAGGTCTAGATTGCATTGATGAGCGATTGATAATGTACCACAATAGTAGATGAATCAAGGAAGAAAGATAAACCTCTGAGATTGGAGGTGCGAGAAATTAATCTACTAGGCTGATAGATGAACCTTGTAGATTTTGGCCTCACCGCAAAGTGCAGACAAACCTCTTAGATTATAGGTGGGGGAGGATAACATACTAGATTGGTGGATGAACCTTGTAGATTCTGGCCTCACTAACCTTTGGAAGATCCAATTCTTGCACATTCAAACTCCTACTTCAATGGTGGTTGAGACCACACTCAATAGCCAGGGTTGTGGCAATTCTAGTTCTAGAGTCCTTCTAGTTCACTGTTTTGGGCATTGGTTGACATATATACACAAGGGATAAACACATGTGGGGGTGGGATGTGGGGAGGGGGAATTTCAACAATGGAGGTGGGTTCTTGGGGTGAGTATTTAGTGGAATGGGGAATGGGGAATGGGTTACTAGGGGGGAGGGGAGTAAAGTATTTGACATAATGAGGAAGGGAAATGAGAGAGGAAGTGGGCAAGGGACGATGGAAATTATTGACCCACATGCCAACATTGAGCAGGGTTTCCTAGGGTATTCATTGAAGTTGTAGGGATGTAGACCAGGGATGTTGATGTTTTGAATGATGATTTGTGAGGGAGTTTCAATGGGATGGTGAGTGTAAGCGGAGAGGCAACTAGGATGGTGATGGCAAGTGGAGGGATAGTGGGGACAATGAAAGAGCTAACAAGGGAAATGCAAGAGCATGTGGTCCAACATGGGCATTCATGTGACACATTGGGAGTGTCAGTGAACATATGTGATGGATAAACTCAACCAACACTGGCAGTGAGGTCTCCTACTAAAACTAAGCCTAATAAAACTAAAGCTACTTTTTATGCATGTGGAAGATGAAAGAAAATTCTAACCACAATGCAAAATGATTTGAAGTTTCCTACTAAAACTAAGCCTACCTTCTATGCATGTGGAAGATAAGACACAACTCTAACCACTATGCAAACCGATTTTATATAGACTCTCTACATGTGTAAAAATGTTTTGATGGGGAAACTATACACAATAGAGCACTAAGTAAACATTATGTTTGAAATCCTAGCTTTATAAGTTTTTATTAATTTTGTAAATATATATTTTAAGTAACCTTGCACATGTGCAGATTTCACCTACATTCTTAACATAATAGATATTAGGAGGATAGATATTTTAGTTAATCTAAATGGGTATGGTTTGACCTCCATTGTTCTAAATGCTACAAGTATTGGCTCCACTTGCCCCCTGATTGAGGGATAAACCCACTTAGACAAGGTACCCGATCAGTTCTCCTCTCTCTTGAAAGGAAAAGGAAATTAACAGTACCTCATGACTGCGCTCTCTGAAAAGGAAAAGAACAGTCCTCACATCTACCCTTTTTCACTAATATCGGATAAATTGCCGTGCCCTGCACGCTTTCTTTATGGATTTGGTCGGTTGCGTATAATGATTACAAAACACAAATGGTACGTGGTGTGGGCCGTGGGCCTCAACCTAAGGAGTAGGCTAACTCGGGAGCAATCTTCCCACCCGAGTAGCTTTACGGCAGTGGCTTTCCGGCAGCCCCGGCGATCCCCTTCGTGTGGCACTATCCCCCAGACGGAGCTCTGCCAACTTTCCGTAGCGTACACTGCCAGCATTTGGAGTAAGCCAGCGAACCTCCGACGTCATTGACGTTTGTGCCTGGCTCCAGCGTAGACCTCCCCTCGCGTGCCGTTCGCCGTTTCCGTTTCCATTTTTCCGTCGGCGTAGCATGGTGGATGGATGTATGCGTAAATGGGCGGGCTTCCTTTCAAATTTAAATTTCCCTCCGCAGATCCAAACAGCAGTCAAGGCCACGCCCAGCTTGGACGTGTTCAGTTTCGGCTTTCTGCTGTTGGAGGCCCGTGGATCCGTTGAAGGACGCCGAGCGGATGATTTTGACAGAGTGGGCGCGGGATCTGTATATATAGAGGGAAGGTTGCTGGAGGCGTATTATGGGTGGTTATCCCGGATTACTCTTCACCTATGCAGGAAATTTTGGACATCTACAGCTTCGGCGTGATGGAAATTTTGGCCGGGAGGCGCTTGGTGGATTCCGAGTTCGGAGATGCCACAAACATAGTAGATCCAGACAAAGGAAGGGATAGCGGAGGTTCTTGACCAGAACGGGGCATCGTGCAGCTCAATGCAGGAGGAGATGACGCTGGTTCTACGCGTGGCTCTTCTCTGCACAACAAGGTGTCCGGCCGAGGTGCCACCATGGCTTCCCCATGGAATGCGTAGACAAATGGCTTCGTTCTCACTCTTCATGTAGGCATTGTCTTCTTGATCCTGGCCGTAAAAAAGTGGCAAACGACAATCAGACAAGCAAATCGGACGCCCGGAAGAGCAGATTCATCAGACGAGAGAATCTCACAAGTCTGGCGACATCGTGATCGACTTAGAATGTGGAGTTAAGCCATAGAAATGTCCTTCGCCGGAAAGGGGGCATTAATGAAATTCTTTGAAGATGATATTGCATCCGCAACAAAGCTGTGATCAGTTTTTAATGTGAACTCGAAAATGAAACTCAGAGCGCACCTGACAGACTGAATTAGAGTATACTATGAATACAAAGGACAGACTGAATTAGAGTATACTATGAATACAAAGGACAGCATTATTCCATACAGTTTGAAAACATATCGGCCTGTGGGAACCAAAATTACATCGGGGTCGTCAAATATCTTTGAGAATAATTTAACTAAGATATCCGGCGACTGTAAATTAAGATGAAATATTTCTGGATACAGGAACGAAGACAGTTAACCTTTTTAAAATTTGTTAGTGCATGGATCTGTTTTTCTATATCTGTTATATGATCAGGTTTCTCAATTCCATGACTAGATACACTTATGAGGTTACACACATCTTAAGTGGCATTACACACATCAATACTTATGTGATTATACTTTTACATGCATGGTTTAATCTTTGATACTACAAGCATATGCCAGGTTTAATACCAGGTAACTGATTTAATCGGCCATTCACATTTACCCTAAAATAAGTAGAATATACAGAAAATCTTTGTTTAAATCAGGGTTAAACAATAACTGATTTAACCGGCCATTCACATTTACCCTAAAATAAGTAGAATATACAGAAAATCTTTGTTTAAATCTCTTCCATAGTGCTGTGAAGGAAATGGGTATTAAGTTATTAATTGAATCTAGCTCGTGTGAAGTAAATGGGTATTAAGTTATTAATTGAATCTAGCTCGTGTAAATGTGAAAATGCGAGAGAACTCAACTTTTATTCTCTAAACATTGTAATTCTATTTTGAATTGTTATTAATAATTTTTTCAAACACATAATCTCAATGATACATATTAATCTCAACCTCCCAAAAAAAATTATAATGATTTAAGATACATATTAATCTCAACCTCCAAAAAAATTATAATGATTTATTGTCGGGACACTCTCAAACATTTGGAAACTATACCAAAAAAAACTAATTCAGAGCTAATTCGACAAAGAAATAGTTTCCTTTCAATTGGAACGAGACACTAACCCTTCTTGAGAGTTCTGCTGTAGATTTGGTAATATGTGCCCAATAAATCTATAAAACTCCACGCAGAGAGATGGAGGTTTCATAATGTTACTTGGTGCAGTCTCATGAATTTTCCAATTTGTTTAATGATGCAGGCTGCTTGCTATAAATGAATTTACAATTCCTATCCATTATAATTGAATTTACAATTCCTATTCATTATAGGAATTCCTATGTGGATGCCACTTCTTAGCTGGGTTATAATGTAGTCTCATGAATTTTCCAATTTGTTTAATGATGAAATTTGCTTGCTATAAATGAGTTTACAATTCCTATCATAATTATGGGATATGGGAATTTTTATGTGGATGTCACCTTTTAGTTGGGTCATGAGATCATTAACTATAGAATAGTATAAAAAGACTTGAAGCCACTTTAATCCAAAATGCATTGAATTTTTTTCTATGGAATTCTATTTTTAATCTTTCTAAACAACCTAATCATGGTACACATTTTGCTACTACATAGAACACAACAAAATACTCCCTTGTTATTCAACCCCTTAGTAGTCCTCGTCCTCTCGGTTCTAGTCCAATCCACTGTCTACTTTCAAATTAAAATCCAATAGATTTATGTCTCTTTGAATACTTGATGTACAACAAGGTTCTACACGACATGATTTTTCTCTATTCGTCTTGATCTTTATTACTATGCTACAATATCTTCTTTATCTCTATGATTCCCTTGCCATTGTACTATCATCTCAAGGTTTTACTAGTCTCTTTCATGGAGAATAGTCTCTCCTCAAGATTTTACTCATCCCCTTTCATGAAGAGTAATATGTTCCCTTAAAGACAATGCATCCCTACAAAAGTCCCAATTTAATTCATTCAAAGAGCTTCCTCTTCTACCCTTTCATGAAGAGTAATTTGTTCTTTTAAAGACAACGCACCCCAATTTAATTCATTCAAAGAACTTCCTATTCTACACTTTCATGAAGAGTAATCTCTTCCCTTAAAGACAATGCATTCTTACAAAAGTCCCTTTTTAATTCATTCAAAGAGTTTCCTCTTCTACATAGTTGATGAGAGCTAACAAGGGTCCCATTTGAATTATTCTTGGGTGCATAAAAATAATGATATATTTAGAATTCCTAATGTAATAGTGTCTTTCTTCTCCATTTTAGTCTTTTGTCTTCTTTTAAATCAAACTAGCCTTCTAATAAATCATTATTAGCATTAAAAGAGTGATGAGGGGTTAAGATAAGTACAAAACTTAACCATACCATGGTAACACTACCACATGGTCCTTATAAATACATTTACACGTATTCCTAGACATTAGTGATTCCTTGAATTTGACCTTTGCATACTTACACTTTTGACATATGGGTTCATCTACATAACTTGATTCTCATTACAACACTTATCTACAACTACCACATAATTGGGTCCAATATAATCTAGGCATAGAAACTTGGGATATTACATCCCCCTTCAAATAACAATGTCATTAATGTTCTCTTTTGTTCAATAATAATCCATGTCTTTTTTCTTGAGTGACACCTGCACTACCATCCTCTTCATTGCAACCCTGTATAGTAGTTGGCTATATCAGACACCAATGTTCAATCATTCCTTTCAGTATCTTGGAATACCTTCAAGATATTTAGCATTCCATTCATCAAAGTAAACATGTATATCATAGCCAATTATATAAATAATTGTCCCATCCTTATGATTTTTTTTTTATTTTTATTTTTTAATTTCAATTTCATCACTTGAGGATATATATTCATAAAAAAATATAAAGTATGCAAGTTAGGCCAATACTTATCTATATGAATATGTATTCATATGGATACCATGGGAAATACTCGGCTCATGGTTTTCTCTGAAACTCCCAAACACATATTTCCTTTTTAATCTGAGCTAGCACTTAACATGAATTTGTCACAGATCCATTCCACTTTCCCCTTCCTTGCTACACTAACCTTTCTAAGCTCAACCATATCCCCTCAAGTGATAGATATTGCCAAGGATTTCACATGCAACAACAACATGGACTTAAGGAGTCTTATTGCGAGGGGGTCTTGATGGAAACCTCTAATATAACATAGATTTAGGTGATCAAGGCCTATCACAAGGTTCTAAGGCCATCGCAATAGAATACTTTCCATCCTTTCAAACTTACAACAACCATCACCCGTCCTGCCTAGACATATCACTCATATCACATGTATCATACACATACAGTTATCGTGATATCTTATTATCAAAATGTCAATTAGAAATTAAATATGTTTCTTATGGAAATCCTATTTCACAATTATGAAACTCCTCTCATAATGTTTATCCCTTGCAATAATAGTCACCAATTTTCGTTATGGGATTATTCATTGCAATATCTAGTTGAGAAATTTCTACCTATAATTTATCCTCCTTGTCAGTTCCCACTAGCTCAATGGGTTAAGGTGTGGGTTTTGTTTGCTAGGCGACCTGAGTTCAATACCCTTACGCTATCTTTAGTCGGGAGGAGACACCCAAAAATCCATCCATGTTAACGGTTGGTGTGGTCAAGTCCAGGTGCGATCCTCAACGGATTACATGCCCTAGGTTGTGGTTTCTTATCCAATGGTTTAAATGATAGCCCTAGAAGTGAAGAGCCTGACACCTTGTTTGTTTATCCCATAGAAGAGCCCGACAATAAGGTATCCCAGAGAAGTGTTGAGGTTGTTCTATGTATACTTTCTACGCAATGATCATATTGAGGAAAGTTGTTCTTACATCCATATGATATATACTCCACCTCATATCGAGAAGTTCAAGGCAAGGTTTGTGGTGAGAGGGTTCTCCAAAAAAGAGGGAGTGGAATACGAGGAGACGTTTTCTCTAGTCGCCAGGTATGTTTCTATTCGAGTTGTCATTTCTATTGCTTTAGTTATGAGGTGGAGGATATATCAGATGGATGTAAGGACAACTTTTCTCAATAGGATCATTGCGGAGAAAGTATACATAGAACAACCTCAACACTTTGAGGTACATGGGAGGGAGTCTCATGTGTGTAGGCTTAAGAAAGCCTTGTACAGACTCAAATAGTCACTTGAGGCATGGTATTCCAGGTTCGATAGATACTTGTAGAGTATCGAATTTACCAAGAGTGAGATAGATCCTAACTTGCACTATAGTGAGATAAATTATAGGGTTGGTGTTTATCATGAGTAAGTCATCCAAATCCTTCTATCTTGGTAAATTTACTTTAATTAAAGGAATTATTAAAATAAAGTACTTTTATTAATTAAGTATTGAATTAATCGAGTTATTTAAGGAAATGCTAAAAGCAATTAGCATGTAATCTAAATCTCAAGTGAGTGTGAGAAGTAATATCAACCATCAATCACTTTAGAGATTAGAAATATATTATAACTCATGATTATAAAAGCAAGGCTAAGGTGAAGGAGGAAGACATATTTGTTACGTTGATCGAGAGAGATTGACAGAGGACACAAAGAGAGTTGAATCATGAAGGTCTGTGATTCAAAGAGAAGGTATGTTATACAAACAAAAGTCTTAAGACTGTGATTCAAATAATTGATACAAACAATTTAAATATGTAGGAAAACATATTAACTTATGAGTTTTTAATAGTGGTATGTTATATTTTTTAAAAATGGTATATATATATATATATATTTGGATGAAATGCACATCACAATCTAAAAGGTATTTACACTAGTTTTGAGGATGGTACCCAGGGTAAATTTGTTGGGACTTCACTACTACTACCACATGCTTGTAATTCATAGCACTCAATAACTACTTGAGGTAACCCACTAGCTGGTATTTGTTTTTCAAGATTAATGTGTGTGTTGAGGTAACCCACTAGCTGGTGTTTTAATTTTTTCAAGCTTAATGTGTGTGTAGTGTTTTAGTAGTCAAATGATAAAATTTATGAATAAAAAATTGCACAAATATAGAGGACAATTTTTACTATGTGGAGCTATTTTGAAAAAGTTGTTTTATAATTATTTTAAATTAATAAAGTAAGCAAAGCATTGATATTATTATGTCCAAGTTTTAATATAGCATTTGATGGCTTTTACATAGTGAAATTAATTATTTAGGCCCAAGATGGGACTTCTTATTCTTAATTTTGGTACAAAACACTGTTGGTTGTGGAGCCTGATTATCTTCCTGATTCAGACGTCCTTGCTTTCAGCCGTGTTTATACCCCATGAAGTATTTACACCCTAGAAGTATGTACACTCTTCCACGCGAGGGAGTGCAGAGGGGGGTACCACCTCTGCGGGGTCCCGGGGGGCTATCCCCCCGGCTGGGGGCAAGCGGGCCCCCAGCAGGGGTTCGGGGGCGAAGCCCCAGAAGCAAAAATTGCCTTGTAAAAGTTTATTGTAATTTTATTGTAAATATGGACCGTTCATTATAAGGTCGCAGATCTAACAGTAGAGATTATGTTAGGGTTTTTTGCCCTAGAAGGAAACCCTCTTTTATGAGGGAAATGTATCGGGNTTTTAGCCGTGTTTATACCCCATGAAGTATTTACACCCCATAAGTATGTACACTCTTCCACGCGAAGGAGTGCAGAGGGGGGGTACCCCCTCTGCGGGGTCCGGGGGGTCTGGGGGCAAGAGGGCCCCCAGAGGGGGTTCGGGGGCGAAGCCCTCGAAGAAAAAATTGCCTTGTAAAAGTATATTGTAATTTCATTGTAAATCTGGACCGTTCATTATAAGGTCGCAGATCTAACGGTAGAGATTATGTTAGGGTTTTTGCCCTAGAAGGCAACCCTCTTTTTTGAGGGAAATGTATTGCGGCTATGGATGATGGTGAATATTGTATTCTGAGAGAGGAGACTGTGAGAGAAATAAGAGGAAGTTACAACGGGTTTTGCTGTAGGTTGTATCCCTTCATTTGTTGGATAATAATAAAGGAAGGACCTAGCAATTTCTCTAGTGTACGTAGCCCACACTGGGTGAACCACGTAAATCTGTGTCTCTCTTGTATTGTGTGTCTTCTGTGTTTTGTTTCTGCATTTGTTTTATTTTATTGCTTCGTGGTCCTGTTTTTCTAACAGAAACAAGGTGCATTTATGAGAACATAATTACAAGGATTGAATGTCCATTAACACTAATCAACGATCAATGAACTCACTTTGTTAATTGTATAATAAATATATTGTTGAAAAAATTCATGATTAACCATAATAAGACATCACCTTATCATCTCTAGGAAAATGGGGCGGTCGAATCCTTCAATAATACATTACACAAGGGGCTAACAAAAATACGTGGAATCGATTGGGATGACTGGGACGACAAAGTACCAATTGTGTTTTGGGCATGCTGCACTGCATATAAAAGATCAATTGGGAAGACACCTTTCAAATTAGTTTATGGGAAACAAGTTGTGGTACCACTACACTTCTGGTTGAATGTAGATAGGGTGTCCTCTCTACTCAAATATGATCTCACTATTGTAAAAGAAGAAAGACTCCATCAACTTAACAAATTGGAAGAATAACGACTCACTACACTAAAAAGGTTAAAGGAAAACCAAGCAAAATGGCCTTTCAAATTAGTTTAT
>JASDQU010100398.1:122948-133535 GCA_032191745.1 Picea mariana
GATCTTATTTCATTATTATATGTAATTAGATTATAATTACATTAATTATAAAATGTGTAATAATTCATTAATAAAATTAACTATAACTTATAGTAATACAGAAATATCATTATAAATATCTCTTATTTATGTATATTTTGAATACAATGGAGTGGTGTTGAATAACCTTATGTAATGATACATAAGTATTTTGAATACAATGGAGTGGTGTGAATAACATTATGCAATGAGTAAGGATTCTGATGACACCAACATTATCATGATCAAGTCTGGAATTTCAAATTTTCTTTATTTGTTAAAAATAAAATAAAATTTAATGAGGTTTGTTTGTTTTTCATACTTGTGTCACTTGATGTAAATTTATGATTTTTAAATTGTTTTATATTTTTATATGTAAATTTCATCATCACAATTTTTCATTTTTCACTGTACAATCTTCAATTAAAATAATACCCAATAATTGTGAAAAACAAGGAAATGTGATTCTCTAAATTTTACCATATAATTTTCTCCAATAAAAAAATAATAAAAAACAACTTCAATAAAAAAATAATAAAAAACAAGGACTCTATATAGAAAAATATGTTCATCGGTTGCCTAACATGTGAAATTTGTCGGAATTTAAGGAAACAGTTGCAGAGAGAAAATAAACCAGTACGATGTTATGTAGAATTGATGTACCCGTCGATCAAGGAAGGCTACGACATTGAGGTATTAAGAGATAGTGGAGAGGTGACCACAATATAATTTGCAGTCATTGGTCAAGGTAATTAAAATTGGAATGAGCAGGGCGTTGTGCAATAGTTTGTCTAGTATGTGTATCAAAGCCAGACTCCCTTAGTCTCCACTCAACTTCTTTTAATTTCACCCTTCAGGCTCACATACTTTATTAATTAACACCAAAACCCTTTAACTAATACCATTGCGACCTCCAGGCTCCGCCATGCTGCAACATAATTACTTGAGAAGTTGGTACAATGTAATGTTAAATTGTGGTGTATAACGCTTATTAAAGAGATTTGTTAGATCATAAATTTAATCTTAAAGGGATCCAAATAGAGCTCCTAGGGGCACAAATACAACCTCAAGCACAAGGTCCTAGAAATATGGGATTCACTAATGCAAATGTTGCTTTCTAAGTTGCCTTTACCTTGTTTTCTCTTGCATCGGAAATAGAAACCTTAGCTATTATCGGAACATATGGAACTATTTCCTCCCTTTCTTCCTCCTCTTTTGCTATCATCTTTGCCACCTTGGACGATTCCTCTACTCCTGCTTGGGCACATTGATTGACCTTTTTTTATAGAATACACAGGGGATCCAAAAAGGGTAAGGTAGCACTCGCAAGGAAATAGTTTGGACATTCTATACTTATCCCCCGAGCTACGGTGACTTTGACAGGATCTTGGGATGGCTATTATTCTAAGTTTGGTTTGGATTACGGACTAAAATTGAACAAAGTAAAAACTTTGTGAATGGGGTAAAGTACAAACAGATCATGAAATCGAATCTTCACATTAAAAATATTGTGGAGTTGTAATCTGACCGATTATGTAAACCAACTACTATAACCCTCCTCTATCTATCATAATTAATGATGTGTAAATAATATGGGTGAATGCCAAATCTATGGTTTGGATTTTTCTTTACATGTCACTATTGGCGTGTCATTGTTACATGATCTCCCTGTCAAGTACGACTTTAAACTCAAAAAATGTTCTACAACCCGTCAAATTCTAGACATCCCGTCAAATTCTAGGCATGATCGTGACGATGACCTTCCACATGTTAGATATTCTGATGACACCAACATTATCGTCACCATGATCTTCCAGTGAGCTTGCACATGTTGGGATTTGTCATACAACTCTCTTTGAACATTATTAAATTAATCTTGTATTCTAAAAGCATAATCAACAAAATTTGTATTGGATTTATAGTTATTAACTTGATTCTCCACCAAGGTGATTTTGCTTTCATGCTCCCTCATCATTTTTACTACATTTACAACTTTATTTACATCTACCTCGACAATGGCTAATCCAAGAGAAGTAGAGGAAGCCAAATTTAGTTTTATTTTGTCCATCACCACACAATTTCAATGGTGGGTATTATTTCACAGTTCAAACTCAACTTTCTTTTATCCATCACCACAATTTCAACGGTGAATATTATTTAAAAATACAAGTTAATTTTTCTTCTTTTATGTTTTTATTTTATTACTTGCTTCCTCTTTATCAAATTAAAATTATTCCAAGTCAACAATTTCATCTACAAGAGTTGGAATAAGGTCATCAATTCCTGTAACCATGCCTAAAGAAAAAGTACCAACAAAGGTTCTAGTGGTGAAAACTTCTTCCATCTATATTGGGTTTGGTCACTCTATGTTGTTTTCATTAGTTACTTATGTCATCTCATTCCCTTCTTGTGTGACTTCCTTTGATTCAATGTTATTTAGATTATTTTTCTCAAATTCTTCTTCAATTTTCCTCTATTATTTAGCTCTTGTTTCAACTTGTTTTCTAGCTAATTCCTTAGCTTCTTCATTAGCTTTGGCTTTCCTCTCATCTTTTGCCTTCTTTACTACCAATTTAACTCTAGATTTAGCATATGCTTCTCTTTTCTTTTCCAATTCTTATTTCTTGGAAGATTTTTTTTGTGCTTGTTCTTGTTCATTAGTTACTTATGTCAGCTCATTCCCTTCTTGTGTGACTTGTTAGCCTCATAATCCTAAAGTTCTATAGCCTAAGTATTTTCTAGTATAAATGTTTTTAGAAATTAGTTTATTCTAGTTTGTTAGGATAAGGACACCTAGATTTTATGTAAAGGACACTTATCATACTCGTGTGATTATGTGATTGGTTTTTCTCCTAGTTTTTAGTTTAGAGTTGAGCTATATAAACTAGCTCCTTCTTCAAGTGAGGTTAACAAGTTGATTATGAGTCCTCACTTTAGATTGTAATCATTTTTTCCTTATTAATAAAATTACGTGTTTGAGGACACTTTGCAAACATGGTATCAGAGCCATGGTGAAATTGTGATGGAAGAGAATTGGTGATGGATTGAGGAAGCAAGGAAGATTTATTGACATCAACCAGGATCTCTTCAAACTCAAGAGCAATGGTAGTGAGGTAATCTGTTGCTATTTTAAAATAAGAAATTTTTTATTGTGATTGCATCGATCAAGTTTTCAATAATTGATTGAATAATCATTTTTTGAATTGTAAATTTTTATATCTATGCAATTTCAAAGATTGTAGATCCATTGATTATTTATTAAAAATGGCTCATTTGTAAACATTGCTTCAGAGAAATTAAACCCAGCAATTAAATTTGGGTCATATTGTAAAAATTATATCTCTTGCATATGAACAAAGTAAGATGGAAATAAATTTGTGATCTACCACAACAATTGGTATTCACATGAATTTGGAATTGGAGGGATCGACCCTTTTGTAATATCCAACATCCACTTCCACGATCTCATTTTATTTGCAGTGATTCATCACATTTTTTTCTTGCAATGATGATCTTATGAAGTGATCCATCTTGCCACGATTTCATACGATTATAGTGTGCAATCTGCCTCTACGTATTGGGCACCTAATCCACTCAATTTTTCCACGATTTATATCTGTTCTTTTCTCACGATTTATCTGGAAAGGATGCCCACAACGATACAGAATTTGGTAGCATATTTGTAGCCGAGAAGTGGAAAACAATACGGAAGGTGAGGATTGGAAGATGCATTTCTTAAATCACAAGAAATTCCTAGAGTGAATCTCTCTCTCAAGCGTGGGCTGATACCATTGTGTTTTGGAGGACCAAAACGAGTTCTGTAACAAATATTGGATCACCATTCAAAACTACAAATCACCCATCCAGAGAGTCTTGACCTTGTCACTTGACTGAGGTTTGTTGTTGTTGTTGCATCGCCATCGCCATTTGCAGTTGTTGTTGGTTTTGATTAGGGTTTGCAAAAGGAGGGTTGATTCCTACTGTGGGATGCATCTCTCTTCCACCCAAAAGGATTGATTGCTAAAACCCTTGTAGCTTGATCCCTTTCTGAAGATACATGATGTCAAAGGCAGAGGCACATCAAACCCCTTTACTGCTTTCGAATTCGGGGAGCATTAAATTGGTCGTGTAGTTGAGATTCAATCTACTTACTTGCCTCCTTCAAATTGAAGCGATAACATATGTAGTGATAATAGTTGTGGGATGGAGCAGTTGTCTTCCCTGAAGACATGAAAGATATTCCAGTGCGGGATCTCAGATGTGCATTTTTGTGACAGATGGTTCATTTCAAAACAATGTGCATGCCCTCCACCTCTATTACACGTCATAACCAACGAGTTGTCTTGTAACATCCCCAACCATTAACCCCATTGTTGGGCAACGCTACTACGCAAAACATTCTCATACATATATATTTAATATGCATATTTAACCAAACAATACAGAGTAAACACAAAATTACTGCTAACATACATAATTAATGGAATTAACAGTAATTCATATATTCAACGGAATACATGAAAACATAAAAGCATCACAGACGTGCATTTTAATTGAAATTAAACACATAATGATACTTATCTTTGGAACTGGAGTAACTCCACCAACTATGTGCAGACCTTCCACAAGCCTCCCAACCTTAGACCACGCTGCTCATCACGCTTAGTAGTGGGTCACCCCCGAGCTGGGACCAAGCTCCACCCAGGGCAAGGGAATCCTAGACTAGGTTGACATTACAGGAAAATTGCATAGAGAAACCAGAAGGATTCTCTCCAAGAGCCTTCTTACGCCCACTACTCACAGACTCTCATTCCCCACATGCATGTTCCACCTAAGAGTATACACTTTCACAAGCACAGTCCATCGGTTGCTTCACCTCCCTCTCTGGGTCTCAGCAATAGGCCAGATCAAGAATTATCAAAATCCGTAGCTGGTGCTAGATTCTCTCTGGGAGAAAACCACTTCCCAACAGATTCTCTCACCTGGAGAGAGCTTCTCACAGGATTGACAACCTGTCTCTTCTACCACGAGCCTGACAACCCGCTTCTTCAACACACTCCTCAACTCAACTCCAGCCAGGTGAGGAAAACAACAATGATTCAACACTCATTCACATAGGGATGACAGTAGCAACAACAGATGGGCATGGCACCACAGGCGGAAACAACCCACACTAAGACACGACATAGCTAAGGCGATTACTTAGGTGTCGAGTTCCTTAGAAGACACAGAACGGTTCACGGATTTCGGGTCTCAGGTGCGTACATGAGTATTGCAAAGGTTGAATACAAAGGCCACGGGATTCACAGGAATACACCGTTCCCACGATCCGCAGAGATCGTGGGANAGAAGACACAGAACGGTTCACGGATTTCGGGTCTCAGGTGCGTACATGAGTATTGCAAAGGTTGAATACAAAGGCCACGGGATTCACAGGAATACACCGGTTGGCTTCACGGTTCTCGTTTTCAGAAATGCGTGAAGGTATACAGAGGGCACTCACGGAGACTCTACCCAATTCACGGAGGATGACAAATGGTAAGTGAACCCCCAACACAAATGACACTTTAGCTTTTAACTGCACGCGCCCAGGTCGACACTTGTATTCCTGGAGCTGCATGCATTCCCTTTTTGCACATGATGCCTTTCCCATGACTTAGGATAAAAACATGTTTGTCACACAACTTTGGAATAATAATAAATTATTATTCTCAAGGACTTAAGCCCCTAAGCTTAGCCCCTTTTTCCAACCTTTCATCCTCTTTTCCCTTACCCACCCTGTGGAAGCTTAGTCCCCCATCACTCTTTCTTCATGGTCGGTTTGCACACAACGATGTTTAATCTTTATTAATGTTCTGCATAATTACATATACAAAAATAGGCTCCTGGCCTTTAACACTTAGGCTCTCTGGCCTAATAAAAACATAAGCCGACCAGCTTATCAACACTCAACTCACCAACCTACAAAACATGATTACAATTCATAATATAATTGGGGCACGTCCTTGGGGTGTTACAATCCCCTCCCCTTATTTTTGCACTATCCTCTGTGTAACTCTTTACACAACATCAAGAAGATTTTCAAAATCTTCAAAAAGGTGCGGGTATTCTACCCGCATAGCATCTTCATGCTCCCATGTCACGTCCTCAGGATTGTACCAGGTCCACTGGACCTTTACAAGTCCTATGGATCGATTCCAGAGATGTTTGCTTTTCCGGTCCAATATGCGCACATGATGCACTTGCAAGACACCTTCTCGCTCCACCTGAATCACATTCCAATCGATTACATGATTAACATCAGGTATATATTTCTTAAGTAATGAAATATGAAACACATTATGTACAGGCATGGATGCAGGTAATGCAAGCATATATGCAACTGACCCAATCCTTTCTAGGATTTCAAATGGCCCACAAAATTTGGCTGCCAACTTTGAACAGTTTCCCAGCCTCAGGGAACTTCTATTGGCTTTCACTTTCAGGAAAACATGATTGCCCACTTTAAACTCTCTGTGGGTTCTATTTTTATCAACATCACTTTTCTGCCTGTCTTGGGCAACCTTTAAATTCTGCTTAATTTTTATCATTTTCTCTTCCATTTCCTTGAGCAACTCTGGCCCAACTAATTCTCTATCAGTTGGATTATCCCATCTTACTGGAGTATTGCACTTTCTGCCATAAAGTGCTTCAAATGGTCTCATCTTCAACGATGCTTGATACCCATTGTTTTAGGCAAATTCTACCAAGTGTAGGTATTTTTCCCATTTAGATGGTTTATCCATCACATACATCCTTAGCATATCTTCTATTACTCCGTTCACCCTCTCCGCCTGTCCATCAGACTCAGGATGATAAGTAGTGTTGAAGTTCACATTTGTTCCGAACCCCTTGAATAACCCTTTCCAGAATTTTGAGGTAAATTTCGGGTCCTTGTCAAACACAATTGTCTTGGGAATACCGTGCAATCGTGCTATTTCCCTCATAAAAATACTAGCAACATTAGTTTCCTTGTGAGTAGTCTTTAGTGGAATAAAATGGGTAGCTTTTGTAAGCTTGTCCACCACTACCATGATTGAATCATTTTGCTTTCCGGTTCTGGGCAATCCCATGATGAAATCCATTGTCACCACTTCTCACTTCCACTCAAGAATGGGTAAAGGCTGTAGCAACCCTGTTGGGTGTTTGTGCTCAACTTTAACCTTCTGACACTCCATACATCTGGTGATGTATTCTGCAATATATTTCTTCATACCTGGCCAAAAGTAATGGCCTTGACTACTGCCACTATTTTCTGATATCCAAGGTGCCCATCATAAGGCACATTATGCATTTCTTTCAAAATCATAAGTTTCAATTCTTGGACGTTAGGTATATAAATTATGTTCTTGTACATAAGTGTTCTGTCAATTTCCAATTTATAATTCTCCACTTTCTGTGGCATCTTACCTTGCTGTAGCTTTGCTACCAAATCCTGGTACTGCAAATTTGTATTTGCAGCCTCCAAAATTCTGCCTTTAATATCTGTCACATACCCACCACAAAAAAAATAAAATTTTCGCTCTTCTTCAAGAGATAGAATCCCCGAATTCCTACGGGGGCCTAATGCAGGCTAGTTCTTCCCTTATCCACCTCCATGTGATCGTTGGTTATGATCACAGGCCAAGCCAAAAGGCACCTTTCGCATTTCACGACTCAACGATGTCATAGAGTCAAGTCTTTTGACTCTTCAAACCCCGAAACCCAAAATCTTACCTTCGATGAGATCGACGGCTACGAATCTCCCCCTGATCCGACGGTCCTAGCCGTATCAAGATTTCAGTAACCGAGAGTTCGAAATGCAGCGACCCGAACCATTGGTCACTTCATTCCCCGAACTCCGATACATGAGTTCTCATATGAGATCCAATGATCCTCAATGATTAGGATCCAACGGTCTAGATCTTTTCGGAGTTTTGTGAACCGGGAGTTCACGATGCAGCGACTCCAAATCTCTTGTCACTCCAATCCCTGAATTTCGATATGGGATTTCGTGTATGAGATCAATGACCCTCGTTGATATGGATTTGACGGTCACTATCCCTCCTGAGCTTAAGGGTGTTGAAAGACACTCAGTCTTAATCGTGCGTCAGGGTTTTGTATATCGGGATTTCGTGACTTGCAAAGATGAGGGGTCTTGCCCTTTGGTTTCCCGGATTCCGAAACGTCGAAAATTATTCACGCTAAACTAGCTCATCCACAGAGCACATCAGGGTTTCGTATATTGGGATTTCACGACTTGCAAAGATGAGGGGTCTTGCCCTCTGGTTTCCCGGGTGCCGAAATGTCGATCGACAACCACGTGTCCTGTGCCGATGGATGGTTCTGAATACTTCGGGACTTTCAGGACTTCGTCGAGTCCACTCTCCTGCCTATGCAAGGGTTAAGATCGATGGTCAATAGAGCTCCGATAGGTCCTTGGATCTGTGGTCCTGGTTCCCATCGCTACTTGCAAAGCCTAAAGGGGTCGAGGTATTAACGCCTTCGTTCCTTCCTCCAATCTAACGGTCGGGACAGACCTTAGATCCTCCGAAAGGATCTCGTCTGTTCATCTAACAAATGAAAGGGTATTCTCTTTCGGTATTTGAAACTCACTATCCTTCCCGAGCTTTGTCTGCTATGGAGGACTTGAGAGCTTTTCTCTCTTTCTCCTGGACTTGACTCTTAGAAGAGTCTTCAGCACAACTATTGCGCTCCTTCATCAAGGGGTTCTGGGGTTCTATTTGATCACAGAGAGCCTGTGCATATCTGCACTACCCCTCATGAGCTTAACAAACTCCATCCTCCAAGGGATGTAGAACGACTAGGTGAGTAAACCATCGTCCATGCAACTACGCCTAAGGTCAACGAGCTCACAGTTCGTGGCTCTAGCTTAAGACACTACAAAACTCAAGAGTTTATGAGAACAAGTCATGTTTGAACCATATAATTCCTTACTTGCCTAATTATACATTCACGCAGAAATAGAAGGGATACAATATATCCATTAAGCATTCATTCACATTTCTGAAGGCATACGCAGTATAACCAATTCATACACAGTTACGGCTAAATTACACAGGGTAGGAAATCGCTTATCTATTACAGGTTGCTACCAACCAACTGACTGTGGGTTTTCGTCCTTCCACCCGACCATAGGCCTAGAGGCATTCATTCTTAGCACTCTGGCCACCCCCATGCCAAGCCATGATATCACCAGGGAATTCTCACACTTCTCGAGGGTTCTTCCTCCGTTTCTGCTTCTGTTTGGGTCTTGTTCTCTATAACTTAGAGCTTTCTCTCTCATTTATGGCCTCGGCAGGGTTTCTTAGATGCTCCTCGGCATTAAGCTTGCAGCCTTCCATTCGTGACTCGCTGGAGAGCTCCGCGCATCTCCCTTGCGAGCTTACGCTCTTTTTTTTTTTTGTCTGGTGTCTCCTCTCCCATGTGTATCCCTCTTACCCTATAAGGTTTTTGCCGACCTATCTTGTTCCTTCTTTCAGAAGGAAGCTCAGGTCTGCAGGTCACTGTGGTACTTCGGGCTAACAACCCATGTTTCCATTTATGGGGGTGGTTGATTGTTCAACCACCAGTCCTTTCTTCATCAACCGATATCTTTCCTTGGGATCCGAAGGAGGTTGTCATCCTCATCAAGGGAAATTTGGGGTTATTTGTCATAATGAACCCTCTCTTATAGTTTTCAAATTCTTCCTCTAGTGATATCATGGCCAGTACTTTCAAGGTTTCACTCCCACAGTTAGTCATTGACAACTCAAACAATAATANCTCATGCATTAGCATGGTAATTCCTATTTTATGATTAATTACAAATTGGGGGAAACAGGGTGTTACAATTCCCTCCCCCTTAAAGGAACACCATCCTCGTTGTTCTTTCTCAAAAACACCTGTCATGCCTTTCTCATTCAGCCACTTCAAAAGTCTTGACCTTCATCCTCGGTCAGGTCCTTTTTCAGGATCTTAGTCTTCGTCATCTACCTTCAATAATTCTTGGACAAAAAGCACATTAATCACAATTTTGTATGAAAACATCTTACTGTTGTTCAAAATTCAAAAGGAAATTCTCACACTTCTTAGCACAATACTTATCTGTGCAGTTTGTGGATCTGTATCCACATGGTAGTTCTGTTATCCAAGCTCATCGCTTTCCTTGACGTACCCATTGGGTGCATGATTCCAATTCAATAGTTCACAAGAGCTATCATGATTTCCTCTTCCTTTCCAAGGTTTTTCCGCACGGGAAACTACCCACTGTGTGCATGATTCCAATAGTTTACAAGAATTATTAAGGTCTCCTCTTCCTTTTGGTCACTCACCCTCCAGGCCCAGGATCAGGCATCCCCTTCACTGTTATACAGTCCCTCGGGTGATCCATCTTGCCCTGCCAAGGATTTCTCGCACATGAAAATTTTAGAGACTTTATTGAGTCTTACAGTCGAGGCGTCCCTCAGACTTGCTCTGCTGAGGCGTACCTCCGTCTTGTGTTACCTCAACGCAATAATTTTCAGGCGAATATGGCGTATCACGGGGTTT
>JASDQU010100398.1:133725-144134 GCA_032191745.1 Picea mariana
TTTTGTGCTTGTTCTTGTTCATTAGTTACTTATGTCAGCTCATTCCCTTCTTGTGTGACTTGTTAGCCTCATAATCCTAAAGTTCTATAGCCTAAGTATTTTCTAGTATAAATGTTTTTAGAAATTAGTTTATTCTAGTTTGTTAGGATAAGGACACCTAGCTTTTATGTAAAGGACACTTATCATACTCATGTGATTATGTGATTAGTTGTTCTCCTAGTTTTTAGTTTAGAGTTGAGCTATATAAACTAGCTCCTTCTTCAAGTGAGGTTAACAAGTTGATTATGAGTCCTCACTTCAGATTGTAATCATTTTTTCCTTATTAATAAAATTACATGTCTGAGGACACTTTGCCAACATGGTATCAGAGCCATGGTGAAATTGTGATGGAAGATAATTGGTGATGGATTGAGGAAGCAAGGAAGATTTCTTGACATCAAACAGGATCTCTTCAAACTCAAGAGCAATGGTAGTGAGGTAATCTGTTGTTGTTTTAAAATAAGGAAAATTTTATTGTGATTGCATCGATCAAGTTTTCAATAATTGATTGAATAATCATTTTTTGAATT
Source organism: Picea mariana (assembly GCA_032191745.1). NCBI lineage: Eukaryota > Viridiplantae > Streptophyta > Pinopsida > Pinales > Pinaceae > Picea > Picea mariana. The sequence continues at coordinate 134,295 of JASDQU010100398.1, forward strand.
GTAAATTTTTATATATATGCAATTTCAAAGATTGTAGATCCATTGATTATTTATTAAAAATGGCTCATTTGTAAACATTGCTTCAGAGCAAGTAAACCTGGCAATTAAATCTGGGTCATATTGTAAAAATTATATCTCTTGCATATGAACAAAGTAAGATGGAAATAAATTTGTGATCTGCCACAACAATTGGTATTCACATGAATTTGGAATTGGAGGGATCGACCCTTTTGTAGCATCCAACATCCACTTCCAAGATCTCATTTTATTTGCAGTGATTCATCACATTTTTTTCTTGCAACGAGGATCTTATGAAGTGATCCATCTTGCAACGATTTCATACGATTATAGTGTGCAATCCGCCTCTGCGTATTTGGCACCTAATCCACTCAATTTTTCCACGATTTCTATCTGTTCTTTTCTCACGATTTCTCTGGAAAGGATGCCCACAACGATACAGAATTTGGTAGCAGATTTGTAGCCGAGAAGTGGAAAACAATACGAAAGGTGAGGATTGGAAGATGCATTTCTTAAATCACAAGCAATTCCTAGAGTGAATCTCTCTCTCAAGCGTGGACTGATTTGTGTTTTGGAGGACCAAAACGAGTTCTGTAACAAATAATGGATCACCATTCAAAACTGCAAATCACCCATCCAGAGAGTCTTGACCTTGTCACTTGACTGAGGTTTGTTGTTGTTGTTGCATCGCCATCGCCATTTGTAGTTGCTGTTGGTTTTGATTAGGGTTTGCAAAAGGAGGGTTGATTCCTACTGTGGGATGCATCTCTCTTCCGCCCAAAAGGATTGATTGCTAAAACCCTTGTAGCTTGATCCCTTTATGAAGATACATGATATCCAAGGCAGAGGCACATCAAACCCCTTTCCTTCTTTCGAATCCGGGGAGCATTAAATTGGTCGTGTAGTTGAGATTCAATCTACTTACTTGCCTCCTTCAAATTGAAGCGATAACATATGTAGTGATAATAATTGTGGGATGGAGCGGTTGGCTTCCCTGAAGACATGAAAGATATTCCAGTGCGGGATCTCAGATGTGCATTTGTGTGACAGATGGTTCGTTTCAAAACAGTGTGCATGCCCTCCACCTCTATTACACGTCATAACCAATGAGTTCTCTTCTAACGTCCCCAACCATCAACCCCACTGTCGGGCAACGCTACTACGCAAAACATTCTCATACATATATATTTAATATGCATATTTAACCAAACAATACAGAGTAAACACAAAATTACTGCTAACATACATAATTAATGGAATTAACAGTAATTCATACATTCAACGGAATACATGAAAACATAAAAGCATCACAGACATGCATTTTAATTGAAATTAAACACATAATGATACTTATCTTTGGAACTAGAGTAACTCCACCAACTACGTGCAGACCTTCCATAAACCTCCCAACCTTAGACCACGCTGCTCATCACGCTCAATAGTGGGTCACCCCCGAGCTGGGACCAAGCTCCACCCAGGGCAAGGGAATCCTAGACTAGGCTGACGTTACAGGAAAATTGCACAGAGCAACCAGAAGGATTCTCTCCAAGAGCCTTCTTACGCCCACTACTCACAGACTCTCATTCCCCACATGCATGTTCCACCTAAGAGTATACACCTTCACAAGAACAGTCCATCGGTTGCTTCACCTCCCTCTCTGGGTCTCAGCAATAGGACAGATAAAGAATTATCAAACTCCGTAGCTAGTGCTAGATTCTCTCTGGGAGAAAACCACTTCCCAACAGACTCTCTCACCTGGAGAGAGATGCTCACAGGCCTGACAACCTGTCTCTTCTACCACGAGCCTGACAACCTGCTTCTTCAGCACACTCCTCAACTCAGCTCCAGCCAGGTGAGGAAAACAACAACGGTTCAACACTCATTCACACAGGGATGACAGTAGCAACAACAGATGGGCATGGCACCGCAGGCGGAAACAACCCACACTAAGACACGCCATAGCTAAGGAGATTACTTAGGTGCCGGGTTCCTTAGAAGACACATAATGGTTCATGGATTTCGGGTCTTAGGTGCGTACATGAGTATTGCAAAGGTTGAATATAGAGGCCATGGGATTCACGGGAATACACCGGTTGGCTTCACAGTTCTCGTTTTCAGAAATGCGTGAAGGTATACAGAGGGCACTCGCAGAGACTCTACCCAATTCACAGAGGATGACAAATGGTAAGTGAACCCCCAACACAACTGACACTTCAACATTTAATTGCATGCGCCCAGGTCAACACTTGTCTTCTTGGAGCTGCATGCATTCCCTTTTTGCACACGATGCCTTTCCCAAAACTTAGGATAAAAACATGTTTGTCACACAACTTTGGAATAATAATAAATTATTATTCTCAAGGACTTAAGCCCCTAAGCTTAGCCCCTTTTTCCAACCTTTCATCCCCTTTTCCCTTACCCACCCTATGGAAGCTTAGTCCCCCATCACTCTTTCTTCGTGGTCGGTTTGCACACAACGATGTTTAATCTTTATTAATGTTCTACATAATTACATATACAAAAACAGGCTCCTGGCCTTTAACACTTAGGCTCTTCGGCCTAATAAAAACATAAGCCGACCAACTTATCAACAATCGACTCACCAACCTACAAAACATGATTACAATTCATAATATAATTGGGGCACGTCCTTGGGGTGTTACAATCCCCTCCCCTTATTTTTGCACTATCCTCTGTGTAGCTCTTTACACAACATCAAGAATATTTTCAAAATCTTCAAAAAGGTGCGGGTATTCTACCCGCATAGCATCTTCATGCTCCCATGTCACATCCTCAGGACTGTACCAGTTCCACTAGACCTTTACAAGCCCTATGGATTGATTCCAGAGCTGTTTGCTTTTTCGGTCCAATATGCACACATGATGCACTTGCAAGACACCTTCTCGCTCCACCTGAATCACATTCCAATCGATTACATGATTAACATCAGGCATATATTTATTAAGTAATGAAATATGAAACACATTATGTACAGGCATGGATGCAGGTAATGCAAGCATATATGCAACTGGCCCAATCCTTCCTAGGATTTCAAATGGCCCACAAAATTTGGCTGCCAACTTTGAACAGTTTCCCAGCCTCAGGGAACTTCTATTGGCTTTCACTTTCAGGAAAACATGATTGCCCACTTTAAACTCTCTGTGGGTTCTATTTTTATCAACATAACTTTTCTACCTGTCTTGGGCAACCTTTAAATTCTGCTTAATTTTTATCATTTTCTCTTCGATTTCCTTGAGCAACTCTGGCCCAACTACTTCTCTATCAGTTGGATTATCCCATCTTACTGGAGTATTGCACTTTCTGCCATAAAGTGCTTCAAATGGGCTCATCTTCAATGATGCTTGATACCCATTGTTTTAGGCGAATTCTACCAAGTGTAGGTATTTTTCCCATTTAGATGGTTTATCCATCACATACATCCTTAGCATATCTTCTATTACTCCATTCACCCTCTCCGCCTGTCCATTAGACTCATGATGATAAGCAGTGTTGAAGTTCATATTTGTTCCGAACCCCTTGAATAACCCTTTCTAGAATTCTGAGGTAAATTTCGGGTCCTTGTCAGACACAATTGTCTTGGGAATACTGTGAAATCGTGCTATTTCCCTCATAAAAATATCAACAACATTAGTTTCCTTGTGAGTAGTCTTTAGTGGAATAAAATGGGTAGCTTTTGTAAGCTTGTCCACCACTACCATGATTGAATCTTGTTGCTTTCCGGTTTTGGGCAATCCCGTGATGAAATCCATTGTCACCACTTCTCACTTCCACTCAAGAATGGGTAAAGGTTGTAGCAACCCTATTGGGTGTTTGTGCTCAACTTTAACCTTCTGACACTCCATACATCTGGTGATGTATTCTGCAATATATTTCTTCATACCTGGCCAAAAATAATGGCCTTTGACTACTGCCACTATTTTCTGATATCCAAGGTGCCCAGCATAAGGCACATTATGCATTTCTTTCAAAATCATAAGTTTCAATTCTTGGACGTTAGGTACATAAATTATGTTCTTGTACAGAAGTGTTCTGTCAGTTTCCAATTTATAATTCTCCACTTTCTGTGGCATCTTACCTTGCTGTAGCTTTGCTACCAAATCCTGGTACTGCAAATTTGTATTTGCAGCCTCCAAAATTTTGCCTTTAATATCTGTTACATACCCACCACGGAAAAAATAAAATTTTTGCTCAAGGGATAGAATCCCCGAATTCCTACGGGGGCCTAGCGCAGGCTAGTTCTTCCCTTATCCACCTCCGTGTGATCGTTGGTTATGACCATAGGCTAAACCAAAAGGCACCTTTTGCATTTCGCAACTCAACGATGTCAGAGAGTCAAGTCTTTCGACTCTTCAAACCCCGAAACCTGAAATCTTACCTTCGATGAGATCGACGGCTACAAATCTCCACCTGATCCGATGGAATCTCCACCTGATCCGACGGTCTTGGTCGTATCGAGATTTCGGTAACCAAGAGTTCGAAATGCAGCAACCCAAACCATTGGTCACTCCATTCACCGAACTCCGATACGCGAGTTCTTGTATGAGATCCAACGATCCTCAATGATTAGGATCCAACGGTCCAGATCTTTTCAGAGTTTTGTGAACCGAGAGTTCACGATGCAGCAACTCCAAATCTCTTGTCACTCCAATCCCTGAATTTCGATATGGGATTTCGTGTATGAGATCAACGACCCTCGTTGATTTGGATTTAATGGTCACTATCCCTCCTGAGCTTAAGGGTGTTGAAAGACACTTAGTCTTAATCGTGCATCAGGGTTTCGTATACCGGGATTTCGCGACTTGCGAAGATGAGGGGTCTTTCCCTTTGGTTTCCCAAATGCCGAAACGCCAAAACTTATTCATGCTAAACCAGCTCATCCACAGAGTGCATCAGGGTTTCATATACTGAGATTTTACGACTTGCAAAGACGAGAGGTCTTGCCTTCTGGTTCCTGAGTGATGAAACGCCAACCGACAGCCACGTGTCCTGTGCCGATGGATGGTTCTTAATACTTTGGGACTTTCAGGACTTTGTCGAGTCCACTCTCCTACCTATGCAAGGGTTAAGATCGACGATTAATAGAGCTCCGACAGGTGCTTGGATCTATGGTCTTGGTTCCCATCGCTACTTGCAAAGGCTGAAGGGGTCGAGGTATTAACGCCTTCATTCCTTCCTCCAATCTAACGGTCGGGACATACCTCAGATCCTCTAAAAGGATCTCGTCTGTTCATCTAACAAATGAAAGGGTACTCTCTTTCGGTATTTGAAACTCGCTATCCTTCTCGAGCTTTCTCAGCTATGGAGGACTTGAGAGCTTTGCACTCTTTCTCCTAGACTTGACTCTTAGAAGAGTCTTCAACACAACTATTCTTCTCCTTCATCAAGGGGTTCTGGGGTTCTATTTGATCACAGAGAGCTTGTGCATATTTGCACTACCCCTCATGAGCTTAACAAACTCCGTCCTCCAAGGGCTTCAAAACGACTAGGTGAGTAAACCATCGTACATGCAACTACGCCTAAGGTCAACGAGCTCACGGTTCGTGGCTCTAGCTTAAGACACTAAAAAACTCAAGAGTTTATGAGAACAAGTCATGTATGAACCATATAATTCCTTACTTTCCTAATTATACAATCACGCATAAATAGAAGGGATACAGTATATCCATTAAGCATTCATTCACATTCCTGAAGGCATACGCAGTATAACCAATTCATTCGCAGTTACGGCTAAATTACACAGGGTAGGAAATCGCTCATCTATTACAGGTTGCCGCCAACCAACTGACTGTGGGTATTCATCCTTCCACCCGACCATAGGCCTAGAGGCATTCATTCTTAGCACTATGGCCACCCCCATGCCAAGCCATGATATCACCATGGAATTCTCACACTTCTCGAGGGTTCTTCCTCCGTTTTTTCTTCTGTTTGGGTCCTGTTCTCTATAAATCAGAGCTTTCTTTCTCAGTTATGGCCTCAGCGAGGTTTCTCAGATGCTCCTCAGCATTAAGCTCGCGGCCTTCCATTCATGACTCGCTGGAGAGATCCACGCATCTCCCTTGCGAGCTTACACTCTTTTTTTTTTTTGTCTGGTGTCTCCTCTCCCGTGTGTATCCCTCTTACCCTGGAAGGTTTTTGCCGACCTATCTTGTTCCTTCTTTCAGAAGGAATCTCAGGTCTACAGGTCACTGCGGTACTTCGGGCTGACAACCCATGTTTCCATTTATGGGGGTGGTTGATTGTTCAACCACCAGTCCTTTCTTCATCAACTGGTATATTTCCTTGGGATCTGAAGGAGGTTGTCATCCTCATCAAGGGAAATTTGGGATTATTTGTCATAATGAACCCTCTCTTATATTTTTCAAATTCTTCCTCTAGTGATATCATGGCCAGTACTTTCAAGGCTTCACCCCCACAGTTAGTCATTGGCAACTCGAACAATAATACATTTACATTGTCCTCATGCATTAGCATGGTAATTCCTATTTTATGATTAATTACAAATTGGGGGAAACGGGGTGTTACAATTCCCTCCCCCTTAAAGGAACACTGTCCTCGGTGTTCTTTCTCAAAAACACCTGTCATGCCTTTCTCATTCAGCCACTTCAGAAGTCTTGACCTTCATCCTCGTTCAGGTCCTCTTTCAGGATCTTAGTCTTCGTCACCTGCCTTCAATAATTCTTGGACAACAAGCACATTAATCACAATTTTGTGCGAAAACATCTTACTGTTGTTCAAAATTCAAAAGGAAATTCTCACACTTCTTAGCACAATACTTATCTGTGCAGTTTGTGGATCTGTATCCACATGGTAGTTTGTTATCCATGCTCATCACTTTCCTTGACGTACCCATTGGGTGCATGATTCCAATTCAATAGTTCACAAGAGCTATCAGGATTTCATCTTCCTTTCCAAGGTTTTTTCACACGGGAAACTACCCACTGTGTGCATGATTCCAATAGTTTACAAGAATTATTAAGGTCTCCTCTTCCTTCTGGTCACTCACCCTCCAGGCCCAGGCTCAGGCATCCCCTTCACTGTTATACATTCCCTCGGGCGATCCATCTTTCCCTGCCAAGGATTTCTCGCACAGGAACATTTTAGAGACTTTATTGAGTCTTACAGTCGAGGCATCGCTCAATCTTGCTCTGTCGAGGCGTACCTCCGTCTTGTGTTACCTCAACACAATAATTTTCAGGCAATCATGGCTTATCATGGGGTTTTCATGCTCAGTAGAAGCCATGTTCATCATCTTCAACTTTGACAGCCCTCATCTGTCCTTTCTAGACATGTCTTTTCTTCTCACCTGTATCATAGGTATACAAAATTCATGAGACATCATTATAAATTCTAACTTTAAGAATTTTATTGCAAATCTGTCACCCACAGATTTTCCAATCTCATGATTTGTTTTCATATTTGTTCCGCACAGGAACCGGATTCATAATTATGGGACTTTCCTTCCCATAACGGTTTGGCTCAACAAGAAATTGGCCTTCCTTATGGGCTTACAATGCTGCCATATCCAAGACCCCTTTGCTTCCTGCACTTTCAACTTCAATCGGCCAAACAACTTGTTATCTTTTCCATGCATATACATTTTATTGCACCTTTAAAACATTGTCACAACAATTTCAGAATTGTGCATACTTAAAAATTAAATTACTTTCTCAAAAAGGAAATACCATTCCTTGCAGTTTGGCTCAACAAGCAATTAGTCTTCCTTATGGACTTACAACATTGCCATATCCAAGACCCTTTCCTCCCTGCAATTTCATTTTTTACATAGCCAAACAATTGTTAGTTTTTCATGTACATTACCTTTTTTGAAAATCAAGTATACTAACAGTCCAGGTCATTTCATCTATTCAAGGATCCAAAGCGAAAGGACACATCATCCCTTACCTATGCATCATTCCAACCTACCAAATTTTCAAAATGTGATTCGGATATCAATTGATTTTAATGAATGCACCAACATTTGTGGCCACATTCATACCCAATGCACCCTAGCATTGATTTCAAGTTTGTCTTATGACAGGTTCTTGGCCATGGTGTGTTGGAACCTAACCAACCTCTCCACCACATAGCCTATTCGTTTTCATTCATTCTTACAACAGGACCATGCTTCTTGCTATAGGCCGATCAAGACCCCAAATCGGTATACCAGAACTCAAAGTTTCACATGAATGCTTTTAAGCACTCCTTGATTGGTCAATGCATTCATGACATATCGGTTCATGGATTCTCCCAATGGTTACAAATAGTGTTTACTACCAGAGGTTCATACCTCCATTATTCAGGTTCTCCTTCCCGAATCATACCTTACTTGGGTATCCAAGGCATACAACTACCTTTCAAAATTCATGCATAACACTAAGACAATAAAATATTTCAGAAGGGGTTCTTACCAAATCCCTTCATACCTTGTGCCACATAGGCACACATATCTTTATACTGGTTCTTGGCTGCTAGCACTCTCTTTCTGATCTCTACCTCATCAACAATGCTTTAGTGGGATTTTCACAGTCCTGTAAACAATCTTTCGACCGCAGCCTCCCCATGGTCACCCTCTGCTTGAGGTTGTTCATTATTGGCAACTGTCTTTCTCAACAGTTCCAATCTTATTTCTTTCTACACATGACATACACCATAGGCACATTAGTCATCATGTAAATTAAAATGAAACTACCATAGCATTTAAATTAATAAAATATTTTCAGACATGTCCCAGCATATCCATATGTACATCATCACATTATCCTTAATGTTTTCATGAGTGCAACACAAAAGTTCTCAATCGTTTTCACAGTATTACAACCATCATCACTATGGTGTCAAAACATTTCCATTCATCAATGTACTAGCTTTCTCATCCCATAGAAAACATAATGCACAACAAGGAAAGAATTGAGGGCTCTCCCCTTCTTTAAATTATTTCTACATCGCCTAGGACTTTTCAACCCAGCTGAGTTATCTCTAAGGCCTCACTGTCTCTTCTCTTCTTTCGCAATTCTACTCCCTGTCAGGATCTTCTTGCTCTTTTCCTTGAGCCGCCTTGGTTAGGCCTCACCCTAACCCTTTTTGGGATACTGCAACATGCTTTAATAGAAACTCTTTGGTCATAAGGAATCATGAACATGTGCATCTTGCACACTTCCATTCGGTTATCGAAATGGTCAATATTCAGTTGTTAGTCTTCTATTAATTACATGATTCTTTCAAAATGTAATCCAGGATTCTTATATACGGACAGGCCTTGCAACCCATTGTCCAACCTTCAACAATTATCAGTGTCATGACTCTGTTCTTCTGACAAAGTCCTTACATAGTTCCTCCACCGGGATCTCATTCGGCATGCAACTCCCTTGTTGCATATCCATCACTATCTGTGATGGCATCAAGCTCGAATTAGCTTCAAATTGTTAATAAGCATTCTTTAAGGGACATAGACATACCTTTCTGGTATGTATTCCAGATTATGCATCAACACATGTTCTAGGTTTTTGCTAACCTACATCCACGATGTACTTAGCTATACTCATAATCGTAAGCCTGTGTGCAGTTTCCATAGGTATATTTTATAGCCCACATGCATCTTTACTATTAAGATCAGTCAATTCAGATTTATTCACAATCCTTCTCATGTGATGCTCAAAGGCGTAATCATTTGTCTCTTATTATGACAAGAGAGAATCTTTGCTCATTTACCCTTTCATCTAATTATATTGGTACTTCCTGAGGAAATGGAATACATTCCCCTCAGGCTATTATTTGGAACAGAACTTTCATGACTCCCCAGAA
>JASDQU010100398.1:144184-154925 GCA_032191745.1 Picea mariana
GAGGAAATGGAATACATTCCCCTCAGGCTATTATTTGGAACAGAACTTTCATGACTCCCCAGAATGGAGTCAGCTATGCCTCCATAGTATTCATTTAATCTGGACAAGAGCAATACTTGATTCACTTTTCACTCATTAGGGCAATCATATTGGGCCTTTAGTATACTTATACTCTTACATCATACATCTACATTACTTGTACGTTTAATATCATTCATACCTTACTGGTATTAATATCAGGCTTCCTATTATGAAGATTCACAATGCATTAAACTCATGCACTCAAGTACAATTGAACACAACGAAGTATTCATCATGCTAGTTCACGCCTTCTCCTCATGCAACCACCGGAGATGACCACAATCCGAACTAAAAGGCGTTTCACATTTCACGATTTCGAGATTCCTGTTGCAAAGAACTCTGGTTCCTCGATCCCCGAAATCCGAAAACCCGAAAGATCAAGGCTAAGGTTTTCTTGGCTCTTTTATTCACATGACCCTTTGCTCGGAACCCAGGGTCCACCGTTTCCCAAACTTCTGATCCACGAGGGTCCTGCAACCTGGATCCCACGGTCTAGATCTCTCTGCCAATCAACGATCCTGATCAAATCCCATCTTTCCACCTTTCGAGATTTTGGTGGAGTCTTCACCTCCTAACTCCTGATTTCGAATCCCCAAAATGTGCATGCGTCGTATCAACGATCCACCACCTGTCGCGATCCAATGACTCAGGTTGGATGTCAGGATTTCATGACATGTGGGTTCTCAAAACTCTACCTGTTGACTTCTAAACCTCTGACTCCCGAAGATTCGATTACACTGGATCTACGGTTCAAGTCATCCACTAACCAACGACCCTGATTGAATCGATGATTTACCTTGTGCGACTTTGGGAAAGTCTTCGCTTCTATTTTCCCAATAGTCGAAACCTCGAAGCTCTAGATCAACGACTCTCGTTGATTCCAATCTAACGGATACTATTCCTCCTGAGTTTGTGAGTGATGAGAGGTTATCATCCTTATATTTTCCGTTGATCTACTAGATCCAACGGTTCATAGAATTTTGGTATTCCTCCCTCCGAGAATTCCACCGTCCGTTCATATTTTCAATGACTTCCAGCCAGGAACTTGGCATCAACTCTTCTGGAATCATCCTCTATGTTCAACCTCTAGAGCTTTCAAACTTTAATACAATCTTGTTTCTATATGCACTCCCTATGCTTTATATGCACACTCGGCATACAAAATTTCCCGCTATCTCTTCTGAGCTTTTAAGTTACTTACATGACTGATCTCATAGTCATAACTCATACGGATGCTACCCTCTCTTTATGGGAACAACCAACAAGGGTCACTCTTGGGAATTAGCAACAGTCCCAAAGGACTCCTCTTAATCTTGTTTAAACAGATTATCCTCGTTGTCGATTCTAACCATTATAAGTCAGATAATCTGACCCTACATATTTTCATTAGTCCTCTCAATTGTAAGGAGTTATATGCTCAGGGTTTAGTTTTTTAATAATGCAGTAATTATAACTTTCTAAGGATCCTACCTGTCCTTACCAAATTTCCTAAATCATGAAGGAGTTCTTCATGAGGATCTTAATTCTTACCTAGCCAGCCATCTCAATTGCAAGAGACTCTACCTGCTTTAGTAGGTAGCCATCGTCACACTATAATAGAACAACTCAGTTCATGTCCCTTTTCTGGCTCGTGCAGCTTCATAGCACAATTTATTCCACCTCTGTTATTCATACTCAGGTCTTATCGGTAATATTGATCAGTGCATCCCTACTCCTATAAGAGTAGTTATCATTTTGACAAAGGAACAATATAATTCCTTTGCTGGAATTCCGTAGAAATTCCCAAATTACAGTTTCATTCTGCAGTCCTTCTCCTTGAAGAGAAAATGAAGATAACAATATCTCCTTACGTGACTCGTACATGAGCCCAAGAAGGCCAAGTTTTGTAACCATGCTCTGATACCAATTTGTCACATACCCACCACGGCAAAAATAATTTTTTTGCTCTTCTTCAAGGGATAGAATTCCCGAATTCCTACGGGGGCCTAGCGCAAACTAGCTCTTCCCTTATCCACCTCCATGTGATCATTGGTTATGACCACAGGCCAAGCCAAGAGGCGCCTTTTGAATTTCACGACTCAACGATGTAAGAGAGTCAAGTCTTTCGACTCTTCAAACCCTAAAACCCGAAATCTTACCTTTGATGAGATCAACAGTTGTGAATCTCACCCTGATCCGACGATCCTAGCCGTATCAGGATTTCGATAATTGGGAGTTCGAAATGCAGTGACCTAAACCACTGGTCACTCCATTCCTTGAACTCCGATACACGAGTTCTCGTACGAGATCCAACGATCCTCAATGATTAGGATCCAACGATCCAGATCTTTTCGGAGTTTCGTGAACTGGGAGTTCACGATGCAGCGACTCCAAATCTCTTGTTACTCCAATCCCCGAATTCCGATATGGGATTTCGTGTATGAGATCAACGACCCTCGTTGATCTGGATCTGACGATCACTATCCCTCTTGAGCTTAAGGGTGTTGAAAGACACTCAGTCTTAATCGTGCATCGGGGTTTCGTATACCGGGATTTCGCGACTTGCGAAGACGAGGGTTCTTTCCCTCTAGTTTCCTAGATGCTGAAACGATGAAACTTATTCACGCTAAAGCAACTCATTCACATAGCACATCAGGGTTTCGTATACTAGGATTTCATGACTTGCGAAGACGGGGGGTCTTGCCCTCTGGTTTCTCGAGTGCCGAAACGTTGACCAACATCCATGTGTCCTGTGCCGATGGACAGTTCTGAATACTTCGAGACTTTCAGGACTTCGTCAAGTCCACTCTCCTACCTATGTAAGGGTTAAGATCGATGGTTAATTGAGCTCTGACAGGTCCTTGGATCTACGATCCTGGTTCCCATCGCTACTTGCGAAGGCTGAAGGGGTCGAGGTATTAACGCCTTCGTTCCTTCCTCCAATCTAACGGTCGGGACAGACCTCAGATCCTCCGAAAGGATCTCATCTATTCATCTAGAAAACGCAAGGGTACTCTCTTTTGGTATTTGAAACTCACTATCCTTACTTAGCTTTGTCAGATATGGAGGACTTGAGAGCTTTGTGCTCTTTCTCCTGGACTTGACTCTTAGAAGATTCTTCAGCACAACTATTGCGCTCCTTCATCAAGGGGTTTTGGGGTTCTATTTGATTACAGAGAGCTTGTGCATATCTGCACTACCTCTCATGAGCTTAACAAACTCTGTCCTCCAAGGGACTCAGAATGACTAAGTGAGTAAACCATCGTACATGCAACTACACCTAAGGTCAATGAGCTCATAGTTCGTGGCTCTAGCTTAAGACACTACAAAACTCAAGAGTTTATGAGAACAAGTCATGTCTGAACCATATAATTCCTTACTTTCCTAACTATACAATCACGCAGAAATAGAAGGGATACAATATATCCATTAAGCATTCATTCACATTCCTGAAGGCATACGCAGTATAACCAATTCATACACAGTTACGGCTAAATTACACAGGGTAGGAAATCACTTATCTATTACAGGTTTCCGCCAACCAACTGACTATGGGTGTTCTTCCTTCCACCCGACCATAGGTCTAGAGGCATTCATTCTTAGCACTTTGGCCACCCCCGTGCCAAGCCATGATATCACCAGGGAATTCTCACACTTGTCGAGGGTTCTTCCTCCATTTCTGTTTGGGTCCTATTCTCTGTAACTCAAATATTTCTCTCTCGGTTATGGCCTCGACGAGGTTTCTCAGATGCTCCTTGGCATCAAGCTCACGAACTTCCATTCGTGACTCGCTGGAGAGCTCTACGCATCTCCCTTGCGAGCTTACGCTCTCTTTTTTTTTTTGTCCGGTGTCTCCTCTCCCATGTGTATCCCTCTTACCCTGGAAGGTTTTTTCCGACCTATCCTGTTCCTTCTGTCAGAAGGAAGCTCAGGCCTGCAGGTCACTGCAGTACTTCGAGATGACAACCCATGTTTCCATTTATGGGGGTGGTTGATTGTTCAACCATTAGTCCTTTCTTCATCAACTGATATCTTTCCTTGGGATCCGAAGGAGGTTGTCATCCTCATCAAGGGAAATTTTGGGTTATTTGTCATAATGAACCCTCTCTTATAGTTTTCAAATTCTTCCTCTAGTGATATCATGGCCAGTACTTTCAAGGCTTCACCCCCACAGTCAGTCATTGGCAACTCAAACAATAATACATTTATATTGTCCTTATGCATTAGCATGGTAATTCCTATTTTATGATTAATTACAAATTGGGGGAAACAAGGTGTTACAATATCAGTTCAGTACATGCTAATGGTTGTAGAATGTAATTCATGCACTCTCCTGCTGAGTGCATCAACCACTTTATTCTCATTTCCTTTGATATGCTTGATATCAAAGTCATACTCACAAAGGAATTCCAACCATCTACTCTGCCTAGCATTTAAGGTTGGCTAATCAGATAAATACTTCAGACCATTATGGTATTTCTTCAGTTCAAACTTCCTTCCCATGAGATAATGTCTCCATTTATTTAGAGTGTGAACGATGGCTGCCAACTCCAAATCATGAGTTGCATAGTTCCTTTCGTTCTCTTTCAACTTTCTAGATTCATAACAAATTACAAACCCATTCTGACTGAGGACTCCTCCCAATCCTTCTTTGCATGCGTCTTTATACACTACAAAGTCTTCATTCGGATCTGCAATCCTCAAGATTGGAGCACTGGTTAACAACTTCTTCAATCGCTGAAAGATTTTGTCACATTCTTCTGTCCACTGAAAATTCTTCTCCTTCCTTTGCAAGGAAGTGATAGGGTGAGATATCCTCGAGAACCTTGCAATGAACCTTCTGTAATAGCTAGCTAGACCCATAAAGAATATGACTTCTGTCACGTTTTTAGGTGCTGACCATTTTCTGATGGCTTCTATATTCTTAGGATCTACAACTATCCCGTCCTTTGAAATGAGATGCCCCAAGTAATGGATCTGTTTTTTATAAAACGAGCATTTTCTCAACTTGGCATACAATTGGTGCTCTCTTAGAACCTGCAACACCATCCTCAAATTTTGTTCATGCTCTTCCTCCGACTTGGAATACACCAGGATGACATCCAAAAAGACTATGAAAAAATTGTCTAGATAGTCTCTGAATACACCATTCATCAGGCACATAAAAACAATGGATGCATTTGACAATCCAAATGGAACCACAGTGAATTCATAATGACCATACCTTGTTTTGAAGGTGGTCTTGTTGATGTCTTAATCCTTAATTCTTACCTAGTGATATCCTGATCTAAGATCTATTTTCGAAAATATCTTAGCATCCTTCAACTGGTCAAAGAGATCATCGATCTGCGACAGAGGATACTTGTTCTTAACAATCACTTTGTTTAACTGTATGAAATCGATGCACAATCTCAACGTCCCATCCTTCTTCTTCACGAACAGGACCAAGGCTCCCCAAGGTGACACACTTAGGCGTATATACCCCTTCTTCAGAAGCTCTTCAAGCTGCAATTGCAGTTCTTTCAACTCTAGCATACTCATTCTGGAAGGAGTTTTTGACACTGGAGCTGCTCTAGGAATCAAGTTTACAAAGAAGTCAATATCTCTCTTCGAGGGTAGTCTGGGTACCTCTTGAAATACATCTTCAAACTCCTTTAGTATCGCATGATATCCAATATTTGAGACTTTATCCTTAGATTCTTCCTCCACATGGAATGTAAATAATTGATAGCCTTTCTTGTAGCACTTCTTCAGTTGCATTGCTGAGATTTCTCTAATAGCAAAAACTCTGGGAATTCCTTGGACTATTTTCCAATTTTGTTCTTCATCTAGGCAAGTGAATGCCTTGTTACAACAGTCCAAGATGGCATGGTGCTGGTCCAACCAATCCATCCCAACTAGACAATCATAAGAACCTAAAGGAAAAATGTTCAATTCAGACTTTGTGCTCAGTCCATTCATGTCCACTGGACATGACTTAACTAACTCAGTGACTTTCCTCTTGGTTCCTATAGCCAACTGCACTAACCAAGACTTTTCATGTTTGCTTCTCGACAATTGCAAACTTTCCACCACTCTAGGATCTATATAACTATGGCTAGCCCTTGAATCAATTAAAATAGTAAAGGCATGGTTGTTGATCATACCTTCCACTTCAATCATGTGGGACTAATATTCTGCTTGCTTGTATTCCAGGGCTATGTAGATTCTTGGTATTCTACTGCCCATGTCTTCCACTATTTCAGCTTGCTGAACATTATGGACAAATCTCACTTTGCCATTTTTGTGGGGACAATCTCTGTACTTGTGGTTCCCCTGAAAGCCCCAACACTAAATGGGCGTCTACCTTGGCCTTTTTTCCCCTACGTCAGCCATTCTTGGCTCTCTAAACAATGGCTTTCCTTGAGGACTGTTTCTGAAAAAGGGAGGTTTGTTTCCCTTATGCCTTTTCTCTTTCTTAAACTTCTTCTGGTCATCCCAAGCCTTATGAAAAGTAGGCTTTTCTCTTTTCTTCTCATATAAGCATTTCACTTTTCTTATAGTTTCTTCCATAGTCTTAGGGTCATCATACTGGATCTTGTCACCATTGGAAGGTGGCAGTCCACTCAGATACCTTTGAATCTTGATAGTTTCATCTTTGATGAACGAAACATACTTCAACAATTCCAAAAATCTTCATTTGTATTCATCAATGGTCATGCTTCCCAGTTCGAGTTCAAAAAACTCTTTCATCTTTCTGTCATAGTATCTTTTAGTCAAGTATTTCTTCTTGAAATACCTTTTTAATTCTTTCCAAGTGACATCTTTCTCTCTAATGTGCTGCACCTACACAAGCTGATCCCACCACATGGATTCTTTTCCTTTCATTTTATACATCATAATTCTTCCTTTTGCATGAGAGGAATAATTTTGCAGTTGGAAATATTTCCTCATGCCAAGAACCATCTTTCAACATATTCCTCCTTCTTATGTTCTCCATCAAACATAGGAGGCTTAATCTTGTTCATTTCGCCCTTCAGTTCATCCACTCCAGATCTCCCGTACTTTCTGGTAGGAGATGAGCTTGAACTACTATGTTCCCTCCTCTTGGAGCTACCTTGGGAGTGATGATGGTGTCAACCAACACTCCTTGATCTTCTTCCCTCAGAAGTCCGGTGATTCCCTGTTTTTCTCAAGTCTATCTCCTTGTCCAACTTCTTTTCTATTCTCTCCAGACTCTTCATCAACTTTAAGTTGAATTCCCCCTATTGTTCCTTAGCTTTCATGAGCTTTCTGCTATCTGCTCGATGGTTTGGGCATCTTTCTGCAATCTTTCAATGATTTTCATCATATGCCCTTCCTTATCTATCTCTTCTCCATGCCCATTGGAGTTTGACCCTTCAACTCCCAAATGAACATCCATCCCTTTAGCTTCATTCTTTGAACTGCAATCATTCTGTTCCTCCTCCATTTCTTTGCACTCAATGACAACTCTATTCAGTTCTGACACTCGTTAAACTTCTGCAAACACAACGTGCAGACAAGCAGAATTTGTCATCATTCCTTGACAAATCCCACAACATTCATAAAAAAATTTGATTCAAGAAAACTTTCAAACTCCATTTTCTTTTGGGGCTCTACTCTGTGAATTTTTCGGGCACTAGCCCCTTTCTCTCAGTCCCCAACCCATGTGACCATGGGTCGTGACCAAGCACTATATCAATAAGCACTTACTTTGGCCTTCGGAAGATTTTCAAAGCACAAAACAACAATCTCTCGAAGTTCATATTTAACAAACTCACGAAGTAGAGTGAATCAATAGTCCATGTATACCTAGCATCCAATGACTAACACTTACTATGGAACCTCAGGTGTCTAAGTTCTGGGTCTTCAGGTCTTTAGAACTTTGGAGCTTCGGAGGATCTCGCATCTGCACATCCAAATTGTTAACCTATGAACATTCCCAATCACCTTTGGTGACGTCATTACGTCACATCACTTAATGTTTTCCAATTGTGGGGGCATGCAACGATGGTTTAGAGAAACCCATCTTTCATCCCACAATTCTTCTAATGCTGACACATAACCCCTCAGTGAAACTGCGGTTTGGATTGCGGGACCACCTTGGAGAATTAGCTTCCGTGCAACTTGGGTCCCTGCAATGTCTCTTAGCTGTTGATCTTGATGTATATTGATCAATGCCACTATGGGTCCTCTGAACTTTAACTACATTACGTAACCTCAAGCCCCACTAACCCTGCTCATATAGGATGCCACATGGTGGAATAATAGCGACTGATACGTGGCCCATTCAGATGGGTGACACTCGTCACGTTCCTAATGCCATCTCAACCTTCCACGATTTGGAATCCACTTACACTTGGCACACAACCCATGTGTCCACATCACCTCCAGGTGAGGTCATCATGACTCACCACTTCGACTCTTCGAGCTTCAAAGCTTCAGACTTCAGTAGTTTCAACTCCTCTATTCTCATTTTTTCCCGAAGCGCTTTATCCCAGACTTCATGATCCACCAACATGTGTCCTCCTTCACGATCAATGACTATGAGTGACTTCAACACTTCGGGCTTCGGGAGTTTTAAAATCACAACACTTGCCTCCTCTCGACGTACTTCCACCCGAAGTATATGATCTCTTGATGCGTGTCCTTCGCAATGGACAGTTGCGATCTACTTTGTCCTTCGGGACTCTAGGATTTTGTCACACTCCACACTTGAAATACTCCGAAGTGACTTCCCTTTACCTTCCTGGACATAGATATAACGGTTAGGCTATTTTCCTACGATCTACGGTGTATATCTCCTTTGGACTTCAGAGCTTCGGGTTTTAGCCTTTCTCTTACCTTTGCATTCAGTTTCACTAACGTCGCGAAGTCCGAAGTGCTTCCAAGTTACCCTTTCTGCACTTTCTCTAGATCTAAGGGTTGTAAAGGTTTTTCCTCTCCTTCCAAACAGATCCTACGGCTCCAATATCCCAAGTGTTGAGCTCTCTCTGTGTGTGTGTTCAAATACCACGCCGGCTGCGGTTTTATTCTACTGCTACTCCTCCTGAGCTTTGTAACACAACCAAGTAACCCCTTGGCACTCATAAACATTCTAAGGTTCAAAATTGGTTCCTTCGAACACCATTTCCACTCGAAACCTTGGGTCCAAATACCACTTATCCAACCCATCCAGGCTCAACGTTGAAACCATGATTTGATACCATATTGTAACATCCCTGACCATCAACCCCACTATCAGGCAACGCTACTATGCGAAACATTCTCATACATATATATTTAATATGCATATTTAACCAAACAATACAGAGTAAACACATAATTACTACTAACATAAAAAATTAATGGAATTAACAGTAATTCATACATTCAACGGAATACATGAAAACATACAAACATCACAGACGTGCATTTTAATTGAAATTAAACACATAATGATACTTATCTTTGGAATTGGATTAACTCCATCAACTACGTGCAAACCTTCCATGAACCTCCCAGCCTTAAACCACACCACTCATCACGCTCAATAGTGGGTCACCCCTAAGCTGGGACCAAGCTCCACCCAGGGCAAGGGAATTCTAGACTAAGCTGAGGTTACAGGAAAACTGCACAGAGAAATCAGAAGGATTCTCTCTAGGAGCCTTCTTACGCCCACTACTCACAGACTCTCATTCCCCACATGCATGTTCCACCTGAGAGTATATGTTGGGTATGTGTTATATTATTTACATGTGTGTGTGTGGGCACGTCGGATTTGACAAATGCGTCCTAGGGCGTTAGCCCGGGGCAACGCCCCAAGATTTGTTTTGGGTGGTTTTTGCCATTTTTATCGGATTTTTCTATTATTAGCGGTTTTCTGAATTAATCTCGGATTAAGGGATTAGGGTTTTGTATCTACGGAATACCTAGAAACATTGTATATACTGTATGGTGAATGGTGAAATTTGATATAATGGCTTCAGAGGGATTCGGTCTTGATAAATTAAGTTTATCTTGGGTCTATGATAAACCTGGGTTTAGAGGGGATTTTGCCGTGGTGATTTGAGTGCAGAAAGAGGAATGGAAAGCTCTTCTAGAATCAAGATAGAGAAGTTCAATGATAAAAACTTTGAGCTATGGAAACTGAAGATGGAGGAGCTTCTTGTAGACACAGAACAATGGATCGTTGTGGATCCTGGTACACAGGCTACTGGTACACTCTCTACTAGCACACAGGCTACTGGTACACAACCTACTAGTACAAAAACTACCAGTACACCACCTACTGGTATGTTGAAGGAATTTTGGGAGAAGTTGGACATAAGAGAAAGGAGTACTATTCGACTCTGCCTGGTAGATTCGGTGTTGTTGAATGTCTCAGGAGAATCTACAGCCATGGAATTATGGGATAAGTTGGGGAATTTGTATCAATCAAAGTCCCCGATAAACAAGTTGTTTATTCGAAAGAAGCTGTATCATCTTAGGATGGAAGATGGAGATTTTGTGACAGAACATCTAAATGCCTTTAATACTCTGGTAAGTCAACTTGTCTATGTTAATATTACGATTGCAGAAGAAGATAAGTGTATTAATTTGTTATGTTCTTTGCCAGACTCTTGGGATAATCTGGTTATAGCAATAGGTAGTACCGCTCAATCTACATTGAAGTATGAGGATGTAGTTGCATCCTTGTTAT
>JASDQU010100398.1:188681-220154 GCA_032191745.1 Picea mariana
TCCAATTTGTAATGTGATATTTCGACAGATGAATATAAGACTGCTTTGATTATTCGTCTCTAAGCTTTCCCGTTTCAGGGGAATCTTGTGAGAAGGGAGGGCCCACCTTCTTCACAAGATTCACCCATTAGTTAGAAGTGTGTTAGTATAATTTCTGTTCCTGCTTTGTTTAACTATCGTTTGCTGAAACACTGTTTTTAATGGATTCTGCTTTTGCTGAAACACTACTAACTCTGTCTTAGTTTATTGAATGGAATTTGTAATTCTTTTTATCAGCGATCTTGTGTGATAATTTTATGAGGCTAGCCAGAGATTTGGTTAAAGGATTCCTGCTCAGACAGGAAGGAATCACAACACCTTGTCTTCTGTAGATTTCCTTTACCTCTGCAAGTGTGCTAGCCAGAGAATTGGTTAAAGGGTTCCTGCTCAGACAGGAAGGAATCACAACACCTGGCCTTCTGTAGATTTCCTTTACCTCTACAAGTGTGTTAACTAGGGATTGGGTTAAGGGTTTCTACTCAAAAAGGAAAGAACCAAAACATCCTATTCTCTGGAAATTTTCATTAGTGCTAGCCAGAAACTGGGTTAGGGATCCCTGCTCAGAAAGGAAGGGATCAGACTGCTCTGTTCTCTGTAAACCTCAACCTCACAAGTGTCCTAAATAGAATTAAGTCTCAAGGCTCCTGCTTAGAAAGAAAGGAACTAGGTGGATTTGTTTTCTGTAGATAGAGTTAATTGTTTTCTGCATTACCGTTTTCATGAAAAGAGTGTTAGCACTGAAGTCTCTGTTTGAGAGTAAGGGTCCTATTCTCTGATTGCAGAATAGTTGTTCTTTCCCATTGCAAGTATTAATTCAAATGTAATCCAGGATTCTTAGATTCATCTTTAAAGGTTTGCAATAGGGAAGTTACTTTCTTGTGATTTAATACAGAACTTCAGTTTATTTGAGCAAGTGAGATTAGTATAAGTTTCTTTACTACAACACTAAGCTATTTTTGGAATTGAGCATATATAGTGCATGGTTATCTTTGAAATAAAAGACTTCCCTGGGTTGATAATTTATGTTTCACTTGGTTGTTTGAAATCAATTAAGCAATTATAGTGACCAACACCCGCTATTTAAAATCAATGCATGGTAAACATTTTTTGGATAGAGAAAGCCGGATCAGTCTCTGCCCGTCTAGATGAGTGAGTCCGGCCCTTCTTGTAAGCTCACACCTGCTTCCTTTAAGTGTTGTATGTAACCGTCCCACTCTAAGATGAACTCAGCTTCCAGTTGAAGATCCAAACTATTGAGCCAGGTAACCCCTAGCAGACCTCCCATGTTCGCGAGTAGCATTGATTTAAGAAGATGAGGTTTTTTTCTTGAAGATGCATGAGGAGAGGGGGAGAGAGCACGGCTTTTCTTCCCAGGCCCAGGATGCAGTCTCTACCAACTTGAATCAAAATTCCATTACCTAGATTCCACGAAATCCAATGTAGGATGATTGGAAGGGTAGAGGAGAGGTGTTTCCAGGTCTGTGAGCCTGATGTTGGGCGCTCCGGGGTAAATCTGAGCCAAATATGGACCGGAAGCTGATGAAGATATTTTGCTTTAATAACTCTACTCCACAGGCTAGATTTTGTTAAAATTCTCCAAAAAGTGCTAGCCGAGAGCGCCCTATAAAAGAGAGGCAGATTTTTAAGACCCCAACCTCCCATCATCTTTGGTTTAGATAAGACCTCCCATCTGCTGAGGTGATAACCTTGGTGTTTCTTTCTTCCGGTCCAAAGGAAGGTAAAGATAAGTTGTCGAAGGATCTTCAATACAGAGGCAGGAATATGGGCTAAAGACATCCAAAAAACCGGAAGACTTTCCAAAACTGCTTTTATCAGAACATACCTACCTCCCATGGAGAGCAATCTGTTTCTCCAGTTGTGTAATTTGCTTTCAAATTTGTCTATTAGCCAGGTCCAGTATTTTTTTGTATAGGAGGAGGATTTTAAAAAGAATCCCAAATAAGTAAAACCCTTTGAAAACTTGATAGAGTCAATGTCGAACAGCTCCTTTAGTTCTGTTAGCAAAGTGTTCTGGGTGTTTGAGGTCAGGAAGACGGATTTGTGGACATTGATTTCAAGACCTGAAACAGTGCAAAAGATATTTAAGATAGAATGAATAATTGTCCAATCAACAAGTTTGGCATTTGACAAGATCAGCACGTCATCCACAAAAAGAATATGCAAGATAAAAGTCAGTCCCGCGACTTTTATCCTCGTCAAGTGACCTTTTGCTTGGCTGTTCTTGAGAAGGATGCTGAGACCTTCCAGGATCAATATGAAAAGTAACGATGAGAGAGGGAATCCCTGGCGAAGTCCTCTCTCACAGTGAAAAACTTGTGTTGGTTCACCATTGATCAGAATAGTGAGTGTGGCTAAAGAGATATAACCCAAAATCCAATTGGTTGTAATGGTGCCAAATCCACATTGAATGAGAATGAGATGCAGGAAGTTCCAATTAATGCAATCGAAAGCCTTTTTAAGGTCCAGCTTTAGCAGAATGGCTTTTAGTTTTTTTGTCTTTATGTTGTGGATGCACTCTTGTGCCACTCCAACGACATCAAGTATTTGTCTCCCTTTTAGGAAACCCATCTTCTCATTAGATAGTGCCCGGGAGAGGAAGGGTCGAAGTCTTCTGGCAATGATTTTTGAAATTTTTTTGTAGCATAGATTGCAGAGTGAAATAGGGCGGAAATATTTAAACTGCCCTGGAAGATTTGATTTGGGAATCAAAACTATAAAGGTGTTGTTTAGCTGGTAACTTACTCTTCCTCTGGTTCGTGCATCCTCAACCACATCCAGGAGATCCTTCCACATAAGATCGAAAAAATGGAGGTAGAGTTCGACTGACCAGTCGTCAGGTCCAAGACTTTTTTCCTTCTTAAAACCTTTGATGACCTCTAGCAATTCCTCCTTTGTACAGGGAGCTTCAATTTTTTTAGCCTCCTCGGCTGTGACCATCTTTTGGAAAAGGCTAGCAATCTCTATTTGTGCTGCTAGTGAAGGGTCAGGTGTTGCCTGGAAAAAATCTTTGAAATGACGGAAAGCTGCCAATTTGATGTCTGTCTAAGAATGATGTTGATTGCCGTGTTCATCTTCAATATCCCATAGGTGCTTTTTTTCTCGATGAGAGCTGACAACTCAATGAAATAAGCGAGTATTTTTATCCCCTCCAGCCAGCCAGAGCATTCTGCTTTTCAAGCGCCATCTCTCCTCGTCTTCCCGAAGAAAATTGTTCCTGGCTTCCTCTAAACAGTGAAATCTGTAATCTAAATCCGCGCGACTATGGAATTGTAACTTGAGTTTTAGAAGGTCTTCCATCTCATGCTCTATGTTGAAAAGTTTTGCTTGTTCTGTTTCCTTTTTTTCCTTTAACCAGTGAATAGTTTGAAGTTTTAGTCTGGATAGATAATGACTAATTATGACTAATAAAAAAGGAATAAATAAATCCTAGGTGTGTGTGAAGTAACTCCAACACCCCCCCCTAAACATCACTATGGTAAAAATAAAGAATGGGTCCCAATTATGAGGCCATATTAGGTACCCAAATACAAAAGATACACTTAACTAAACGAGGAAAGAGGGAAAACCTCATGGGAACAAACCCCCCCCTCAAATTACAATGCATAAAATAAAAAATGATAAGGAACAAAAGGCAGTTGCTAAGCAACCATGTCCTTCACTCAAAGAAGACCTCGCAACTGTGCAAGTTTGTGCTCTTTGCAGATTTTGTTGAAGATGTAGATGTATGCAAGGATTTGATGAAGTATATGCATCATTGATATTTCCACACATATCCACTTTATCTTCTTGTAATGAATAATATCCAAATAAATTTTGGATGAAATTTTGAAAACCGTACGGCCGTTTCCAGAAAAGCACTGAAATTTTGTTGATTTTGAAACGATCATAACTTCACTTTCCGGACTCCGTTTTGGACGATGTTTTTTTTAAATTGGATATTTTCCCGAGAGGAATTCAAATATCCAATTTGTTTCTGCAAATTTGGCTCAAAAAATATCAGAATGGCATCTGATGTGGGTGGCTCCCTTTTTGTCTCCTGAGATGCATGCATGGTGCATGCAACAATGTCTGCATGTGACTCCTAAGATGCATGCCATATATCTTCCACATGAATTTCAGAAAATAAATGTGAAATGGAGTAGACATCATCTTCAATTATTGGAATACTAATTTCTGCAAAATTGTTTGTAGAAGACTCTTCATAATAAAAGACTTGATCTTCTGATGGCTTCTCTTCTGGCTCTATATGTTTGACCTCCTGCATGAAATATTCACAATATTCTTTATTCCCAAATAGAACCTATAATCTGGTCCGTAATTCATTTGGAGTTAATCCTTGTGATCTTGATGGAAAAGTTCGGGAGAAACAGACATGCCAATACTTCTTATGGCCATATCTTGTCTAATGAGAAAGTTATTTTTCTCATCGACAGAATCAGGCTCTACTTCCATTTCCATAGTTATTTGGTACAAGCCTCTGCATCTAAGATGAAGCATAATTTTTTTCTTCCATTCCAAATAGTTATGAGGTGTGAGAAGTATTTACGACGAATAATCCATCTTTAAGTGTTCATCAATCTTCAGTACTTGCAAAAAATAATTTGGTGTATCTTTTGCTTAGCAGTCCATTGGCTCTGATACCATGTAAATGTGTTGAACCTACACATAATAGATCTAGCTAGAAAATACTACACACATTTGCAGAGAGAAATTGAGAAAGAAGAAGCAAGATAGAAGGAATCGAAGAATTCTCATTAACCGTATTCCACACTCAAAGAGTGAATAATCTACAATAGATATAGGATACATGAGTAACTAATGAGCCATAGTGGTGGTCTAGATTGATCTGGACACACACCAACAGTTACAAGAGTAAACTGCCACCTAGTCTAGTCTCTCGGGCAGTTACGGGAGTGAACTGCCACCTAGCTGAGTTAACTAGTCAACTAGTCTTCAGTTAACTGACTGAACAAAGAGTAGTGAGTTGATGATTATCCCAATGCTGCACGGTGACAAAACCAATGCAACATCTAAACTCAACTCAACTAGTCAAACTGAAGTGTCAACTGAAAGAGACTCCAAGTAGAATATTCTCCCCTAAAATATAGGAGACTGGATAATGACTAATTATGACTAATAAACAAGGAATAAATAAATCTTAGGTGTGTGTGAAGTAACTCCAACAAAAAATAAACAACTACATCGATTCCATGTGAAGTACATACAAGACACACAAAGAAACGAATGTGCAATTTGTGAACAATTGCATTTTTCAAAGAACACTAAATTCTTGAACAAGGAATTGAAGAAAGAATATTTGAGCTTGATTGCATGTGAAAAAACATTCTCTTCTGAGAAGATATGTATTAGATACAAAATATCTCTTGAAAATGGGAAGCTTCCATGGTTTGCAACATCAGATGAGATAAGATACAAAATTTCATTACCAATTGCGAGCAAACTGTTAGAACTTAAGGAGAGACTTGTGTCAGTTAGAATTGCATTTGCACAAATTAGACAATGGGGATACCAATGATCACAGATGGGATTGATAGCCTCTATCATCAATGTGTTTGTTCATATGGATATTGTCCAAAAAACATTCCACAATCTATGGATGAAACAATGACAATTGCAATTGCATTGAAAAGACTATTGCAATACAAAAATGCATATCAGATCGAAAGAGTCTGTGTAAACATTGTCATGGAAGGATTAAAAGAATCATGTTTTGGAGATTTATACAAGGTTGGAAACATCACTTTAAACAAAGAATGGACTTATATTCTTGAACAAGTAAAAAATGAATAGAAAATATAAATCATGATTGTAAGTGATATGGAGATAAAATCGGATAGTAAGAGACCTAGTGAAACATTGGTGCATGGGTTCATAGAATCACAATGCATCCATGATTTGTAGGACAAGATCATTGAAGTTGCACCTGTTGAAAGGTAGCGTCGACTTGGAATATTCATGGACAAATACACAGAAGAGATGAACTTCCCAGCCCTGTTCTATGGGAATTCACGTGATAATGACAATGTAAAGAGATTTAGTTACCAAAAAATAGTCAAATGGGAAATGATACATGCTAGCAGCAATTTCTTGTATCGCACTACAAATTTTTTCTTCAAAACAGTGTGAACAATAATTGACAAAGTGCTTTCCTACATATGGATATGAATAAGAAAGGGACAATTACAAGGAATAAAGTCTTTGGCATAATACGTGAAGTAAAAACCAAATTTGGAAAAGATACTTAAATATGATATTGGATACATAGATTTCAAGAATATTCACATTTCTACTGATTACTTCCAACATATTAATAAAAATATATTTTCAATGATATGACAGCTAGGCCCTCCGACCTTTTTTGTCACATTCACGAATGCATAGCATTAGTGGCATGAATTGATATGTACATTGACGGTGTTATAGCAAGATTTGCCTCACCATTGTTATCTTGCACAGAGGGCCTTTTTCCATTTCCCTATGCAGACTTATCAACCCCTTTTCTGATAAATCCAGAGCCAAAAATATATATTTTTCCACATATACGCTCCCTAACTGCTTTGCAAGATGCGTATATGCTTGCTTCTCCACTATAGCTTGCGTATATCGGGATTTGTGCTAGAAAAAACAAAATGAGGTCGGGTTTCCATGTCATGACAGAAGATCTCTTATCTTTGGCCTTCCATATACTGGAAACGTTCCGACTAGACCCTTCAGTTGCATTCTGGAGGCTATAAGAGCACAATTTTGAGCTATGGAAAAAAGGGAGAAAGCATTCAACTTTGAGAGAAAAGATACTCTGGAGAAATTACTTCATATTGAGTCTGCATCCCTTTGTCCCTCAAGTTTGAACACAATGTTCAACCCCCAAGCTCTTTCCTTATTTTTGAGAGGACCTCATTACCTCTTTTCTATGAGNTTTCCTGTCCTATCGATATCTTGCAAATATATGATTATTATCCACGGGCATGTTTGTAATGTTTATTAATGGATTGTGTTATCCGATGTGCTAACTCATTTTATATATTGTCACTATATACTTGCATCGCTTGTTTGTTGAGAACTTCTTGCAGGTGTAAAGCTTTGGGTCAAAGTGCTCAACGGTGGAACAACATCAAACGATTGGATCGAGGTAGGATTCTTACTCATATTGCACATTAGTTTATATAGCACATGTTGGAATTGAGTTGATTTCTGCAGTCATACCTGTCTTTTGTGGTTTACCCTTGGCCATAGAGAGTTTTTCCCTTGTGACAGACGAATTTGTATAGGAACACAAAAAATGAAAAGCATTATGAAACACTAGAATACAAGGACATTGATTACCTTATAAGAAAGGACCCAGTTACTTGTACTCGTTATTATAAACATAGAATCAATGCTTTGAAGCAATTGATATGTCGTGACTAAATCTTTTTCGATAAAGTATCAGACATCTTCTTTGTGACAAAGTTTTAGAATAGAGGAAGCAAACATGAAAATGGGTTGTTGTGGATAGAAGATGCATCAATATATGGAAAGGGCAGTGATTCAAAAATTGTAAGGTTCTTGGACAAGTACATAACATGTGACACAAATCATCTGCATCACGATATTTCCAAATTGCATAAGCATTCCCATACAAGTTGTAAGAAATGAAATAATTCACATTGTTGATACAACTTCCCTATGCCACCAATGAGAATGACAATGATTCTTGAACCGATTGAGTTACCAGAATTTTTTTTGACAAAAAGTCAAAGTTGTTTTCATCACTATACCAAAAAAACTATGAAAAATTAATTACCTTCGAAGACTTCTTGATGAAAATGTGAGTAGTAGAGGATGAGTATTTTCTCCTAATATAGTGCACACTAAAATAGTTGATAATATTCCTGAAACGAAAACCTTCACATATTTGGAACAACAACTTTGCAAAAGACATGCCAAACTTTTGGAATGCAAACACAGATGCACAATTTGTTATCAATGCATATGTGACAACATCATATTGTAGTTCATATATGACTAAATTTGACATATCTATGAAAAATGCATTTATAAGGATACACAAAGAACATGTAAAAAATAGAATTGATACTATGCAAATGATACATACAATTGGAAATACAATGTTGAATATTCAACAAATTTTTGCACAACAAAGAATCCATATTGTTCTTTCTCTTCCACTGAATAGTATTTCAAGAGCATATATCATTATAAACACATATCTAATAGATCAACACACATTTTTCCTCAAGCCAACATTTTTATTGAAACAAGAACCTGACAACTCAGAAGATGTGATTTGCAAATCTATTATTGATTACTATATTGAATGACCACATGCCATTAAGAATATCTACCTTGATGAATTTGTCTCCAAGAACAAAAAAGATGGTACACACATATCAGAAAGGAAAAAAACCAAATGTGATATGATTCGTCATATATAAAAAGTAGAGAGAAACTATTGAATTTTTTGTAGAGAGAAATTATTGTTGTATGTCTCATTCAAAAAATGTGAATATACATTAAAGCATAATTGGCCTACATGGGAAGCTTCTCATTTTTTTCATGAAACTAGAATACAGATCAATGAAGCTAAGTTTACATACAATGTCGATCTAACCTAGGGCAATATTTAAAGTGCAATTCAACAAGTAGACAATTATCTTCTCGACATTGATGGTACATTGACCCAAAGAGGAACAAGCATAATTGACTGTGAACAATACATTTTACAACTAGATCTGCAATGCACTAGGGAAAAGTAGAAAAACAAGAACTAATATTGGCTTCCAAGTTGCAGGCCACCCATTTTTGCTTGAAAATAGAAAATATTACAAACTTAGAATAATGTTGAACAAAGAACAACAAGAAATCGTCAAAGACATTGACCTAAATGAATTAAGGGACATGCAGACGTCAGTATACATATTTCTTACTGGTGGAGAAGGAACAAGGAAAACCTTCACAACAAAAATGATATTCCAAGTTCTTATATGAATACATGATTCAAACAACACAATGGATCCTTTGAAACCAAAGGTATTGATAGTCACATATATAGGTAAAGTTTCTTATATATGTGGAATAACAATCCATTCTACATTTCTAATGCCTTTCTACAAGTCCCAGTTTGTTTCACTTAGAAAAGAAATGTTATACACATTATCAAAGCTTTATCAGGAACTACAACTTGTCCTCATTTATGAAGCTTCTCTCGTCGGAAGTTGATTACAATTTTCAATTGATAATCGACTAAGAAACATAAAACATGTACAAACAAAGTACTTTGGAAACATTGATATGGTATTTTGTGGTGATATTTATCAAGCACAACTCATACATGATTCCTTGATATTTGAGCACCTTACCATGAACATGCAAAGAATAACATATGAATTTTGGACAGATAGCAAGAAGTATTATGAATTTCACACTACAATGCGAAAAACAAATGAAAATTTTATTGCAATTCTGAATATGATGTAAACAAATAGTCAAACAAGAGACAATATGGAATATATCAACACGAATTACATCTGATCTGCTCCAAATAAACCAGCATTCCCTTAATTTTTTTTATAAAAATAAATATTTTTCATTGCATAACAGAACTATGCTATCGCTTATGCCTGACAAGGAACTTTTAATCAATGCAATTGATGAAGAGGAAGACAACTATGGTGGTTTGTGACGTCATGAACATACATCAACTCTACTTTTGCAACTTGTTCTGAAATTAGATATGCTCGTTGAAATATATGCATGTAACTACAATTTGTAGGATGGTTTAGTGTATGGTGTAGATGGAATAGTCAAAGCATACACCGAAATAGATAAGGATGATGTTTTATGGATATAGTTCTATGATACGCATGTTGGACATCAATAGGCTACGTGGTTATCTTCTGTATATAGCATAGAAATTTCTATTGACTTGATAACCATATCACGCATAATGAAGCCAACATCGACAAAAGCGACGACAGGTCATTTTAAAATCCATAAAAAAAATCCCATTTCAACTTGCATGTGTATGTACAATACATAAATCATAGGGGATAATGTTGGACAATGTTGCATTTGATCATGTTGGGGTGCGAAGACATGGATTGGTTTATACAACATTGTTGTGTGTAAGGAGAAAAAAGTCTTTGTATATTCTAATTCCTTTGACAACAGATAACTTCAATGTTAAACAAAAGATCGTTGTTGAGATGCAACATCCGCGCAACGATGCAAACTAGAGTCTAGAATATGATTGGTGGTTCATGCAATTGGAGTCATGTATCTCAATTTTTTCACTAAACATGCGTAGTTTGCATGTGCATATCAATGACATAGCTAGTGACTATGATACAATGAAATTTGATATTTTGTGTATTCAAGAAACATATATGACATTGCCAATGCAGAATGAACAATTTCCATGTTTCAATTGCCTCTTGAATTGCATTAAACATGTCATTATGATACCAGTAAAAAAAACATCTACCAATATTGGAACATATTCATTTTGAAGAACTAAATGTAGTGTTTCTTGTAGAAAGAGTAACACTCAAATGACTACATATTTCCATAATGAATATCTATGTAGTGCCATCCACAATTCTAGCCAACATAGTGAATGCAATTGCAAAAAAATTATGCAATTTACATTCCAACAAAATCATAGCGGTTCTAGAAGACTTCAATATTAACCAGTGTCAGTGCAATGAGAAAACAAAAAAATTGCAAAATTACATGTACAGTCAGAATCTTCATTTCTTCTTAGACCAAAAAAACATGTACAAAGAGCTTTAATTGGTCATGTCGAGTCAAATGCGAACAATGAACTATCATTTTTTTATTATATTAAATACATATTGGAGTGATCATGATACAATTTGTTTTCTACTTTCAATCTGAAATGCATATAAATCATAGTAAACATTAGAGTATTGAATTACATTGACATCGGAATACATATTCACATATGTCCATATTTTATGTACATATTAACAATTTTTTATTTCCTTCCTGCTGAACCAAATCATGTTTTCATATTCTTGTCAGATATTTAGAAACTTATTGCTTCCGTGTTGGTTCATGAAATTGTGTTGAACATGACAAGCAAGTGCCACAAAACAGATTCTGATGGCACAAAAATAAAACATGGACAATTCCCATTTCATTTGAATTTTGGTAATGTCTGCTTACACCTCTATTTGCATTGTTGGATGTGCAATATATCGAAACTATCACCAGTCATTAAAAAAAAAAAAAAATAGGGCAAAAAGCGAGACATGGAACAAGAATTGAGAAGGTACATATTTCTAATTTTCTTTGTATAGTATTGATTTCATTTTAATTTGTTATTTGTTGGTATTGTATATTTCATGCCATTTTGACATAGGGGTTTATTTTCTTGTTCATTTTATTTCATGCAGTTCTTTGACATGAAAATGAAATAGAATAAATGTAGGAAAGAAAGTAGTTGCAAGTAATACAACAGAAGAAAATCATTAACAGCCTTTGAACAAGAGGTATGTCGATAAGAATAATGCAATAAAGACTTTTTATTTTTGTAAATTATGTACATGTAGTAATATATATATACATGGTGCATGGTATTGTGTATAATCCAAATTGCATATTGCACCCGATACTATGCAAACATAAAGCACCATTCAATTTTTACATTGCTCAAGAAAATTTTGTTAGAGATTTCAAACACATCTTGGTTGGGGAAGAGCCCAAGAGAATAACCCAAGAAGCTGAGGGTTTTCTTAAGGGAAAGGGAATTTCTAATCAATAAAAAAACCATACTTATGTCCACTTGTATGGTTGTTAATAATACCTACTTCTACTCCCTATATTTGTCTGTGATAGATATTTTGTTGTAGAGGTTTGCCGCCAATATAAATCCTGGTGTATTCCACTTGGTAGAAAGGAAAAAAAGAAATACATTACATTGTCTCTTCGAGTTGGGGACACAATGGTGAGGAATCTAGCACATCTAAAAGAAGTCTCAGAGACACTTAATCTGTTTAATATAAATGAATCATATCCCTTAGGGGGTTTTGATCTCGAGGGCCTATTCTCACAACATTTAGCATCAATAAGGTGCAACAATGTTTTTACAATATTTGATGAAGAAAACGATGAGAATTCGTCAAAAAAGGACAAGCATGCAAGCGGCGATGGCTTGTTGATAGAAATAAATTCAAATACTAGAATCCAGGTATAAGAAAGACAAAGGTGGAGAAGCCGTGATAATGTGCAATGTTATTCCAATCGCCAGCCATCTAAGAGCTCCTCCTCCGAGAAAAGAATAAAACAACACAAGGTAAACATAGAAGAGAGTAATGATGGATCTACTAGAGATGACAGTGGAGAGAAACTAGCTCATGTGAATTGTTGGGAGGCTAAGTTCCAACCAACATTCAAGCAAGAGACTACATCGTGACATGCACACAACAAACCATCAAGTTAGATATATTGGGGAGAACATTCTACCATCTTTATTCATTCTTGATAGGTATTTATACAATGATATGGATGGTTGGAGCAGTTGCACCCGCTCCAACTTAGCACCCATTCAGGCTCATTTATTCATTATACACATCTATGCATTCACTTTATGTTATATTACATTCATAGGTATGACACGGGGGATTCACCCTATTGACCAATATCTTATCACGTTCATTCATAAAGTGGGTTTTTTAATTGTGAAAAATAAGGTCAATATATTGTAGGTAGTGGGGGGGGGATTTGGTGTCTCAAAGAGTTTGTAGGTATTAGGGGGTATAAAAAGGGGTATCTAGTTAAAATAGGGGTTTATTTTATTGTAAAGATGTATTGGGAGGGGGTTCAACAAAAGGATCTTGGGAGGTATTTATCAATATACAGTGAAATCAGGGGTATTCTTTAATACCCCACGAACACAGGCGCTATGTCACAGGTTCACTGAGTGAAGACCCTGTGAGGTATGATGACATTTATGAGGCCTAAGAGGCCCCCTCAACATCTCCCCCTAACTCAAATCCTTTCTCATCTTGAGAAAGGGTGAAGCAACGCCCTGGGTCTCTACTCTTGTAGAAGTCTCCTTGTTGTGCATGAACCATGCATATCGATCTGCATAGGTAAATCAGTCGCAACAACCACCAATTGTATAGGAATATACATTTATATAAGGTTTAATGTGATTGTTTTCCAATGGATGTGATCACTGCATATCACATGTCCCAACTCCTCGATCTCCATATGATCAAGCGCTACCGACTGCCATACTCACTTGCAATTTATTCGTCCTAGAAGCCTTCAGGGCACTCTCTAGTGTTTCTCCAAATATCTACGGTGCTTAGAAGTTCTTTTTATGGAATCGATGGGGGCTGCAGCATCCTCCAATCCTACCATTCTTCTAATTTCTTTATCACAACCCGGGGAACTGTTATGCAACTCTTCTACCAAGGGGCTCCATCAATTTAATTGTTCTGCAACTCTTCCACCAAGGGGCTCCATCAATTAATCTCTTATGTGTGTGTATAGATTATTAAATTTCTCTTTCTTGAATTCCTTCGATAGATGCAAAATTTTCATGTTCAATGCTCGCCATGAATGCTTTATGTGAGTGCTCAATCAACTATTGCAAAAATTTCCTCCATCAATGCTCATTGTTTCAATTAAGTGTTCATTGTTTGTAAGCTCATTCGAACCTCTTCTCTAATATTGGTTATGTTTTTGTGTCTTCTACCAATCTTTGGCAATATATGGAGTCTACATATTACATTACATGAAGGACAATCTTTGACTATGTATGACTGACTTGACTTATAACTACAACTTAAAAAAAAAAAAAAAAAAGTTTACCAAGATCGAATGATGTTAGCTAGAAACCAACTTACAATACATAGGTGGAGAAGATCACCTGCCTTTTTTGAAGACCCACCTTTAACCCTCTCCATTCTTTTGACTCAATTAACTCAATTGCACACTTGAATCAATCGAGTGATGTGTAATCCATTCATTTAACAACATATCATTTTTTTCTTTTCTAACTCGACTTAATTACGCCGAAAGGCGTATACCTATTGGAGATGGGCACAATTAATCACCTTTTAATTTAAAATTATAATCTGATGGCTAACAATTGAAAATGCTAGAATATTCTTAGTCGTCCTCCCAAATCAATGAATGTGATTACTTCGTTGTATTTTTGAACGCATCAGTTAAGCTGTTTACTTTTTAACATTTACCTAATCATATTAAGAAATTACTGTACCACCATATGATTGCCACTTTTAACTGATTAACCTTTGGAATTACCACATTTAAGATTAACTTTTGGATTTCCTCAGCTCTATGTGCGTTTCAGCTGTCAGTGCTCACGAGAGTGCTGTCCGTCCAGATAACTTTCTGCGTTCACCAGCCGCAACACCAACCACTTTGCGGCTGTGCTAGTTACAGACTCAACTATGAGTCAGGTCAACTATGACTCAATCGACTAAATGCATAATCAAATTATCCTTCATATATCTTCTTGTCGTTTCAAGACTCCAAGAGACTTTTCCCTCAATAGAAGAGACAACGCCATTGTATATAGATGCTAGCTCCCCAAAGGATGAAAATTTATTATAGCTATAGTGGTGTAAAAATGTGTCAGGCTCCTCATCGGGATGTCCTTCGTTCCGTCAGTTGCATCGACTAGGACTCTCATTTGATTTATCTTCTTCAGTCGGCTCTATGGACCATGCTTGTCTGTTTGGATTTTTAGATTCGATCAGAATGCACATAAACAAGCATCTAAACAATTATTCGCCTATACAAGCAAAGTAAGGCACGCTCACGCATATTTTCAACATGATTGATTCCATAAAAGACCAGTTATTTGCATCATCATCTGCGCGAGTGGATGAGTCGTTCCATCATGCCTGTACTAGACAAATTCCTCATATTTCCACTTTGATATTCTCCTCTATATAACACCCTTTGCCACACTTATTTCCTCACTGTTAAGATACACAAATAAAATTTGGCATTCACATCATTTTTTGCTCTTAAATTTATCTCGAAAATGAGAGCTTCAATGCAGTGGTTTTCCAATGAAAAACATACGAGAATAACATTTTTTTCATATGTATATCTTATAATAAAAGAACCCATTCACGTCCAATGACGTCTTGATGAACCATGGATGCGTTCATTATTACCATGAATTCGTGGAAACTGATTAGCCCCTCACCTTTACAATCACCCAAAGTTCAGGGCTCTTACAAACTGGTTAAACCATGATGCGTTTCGTGGTGAGAAATGGTTTATCTCCATCCTCGTCGAATGTTTTGAAGGCCTCTTTCTCGTTTTGGAGTCTGCGTGAACCATCCACCCTGTCGACCTTGATATCCACGAACAATTCCAATCATTCCAGTGGTCGAGTCGACCCTTGGTCCCTTCTCCTCCTGATTGCTTCAGGGTGCATGAATCATTTCATGGAGGCATCACAAGCTTCCATAAACTCGTCAAACGAAATCTTGTTTGTTTCTCGATCGTTGTTTTTCATTGGGGTGGATTAAATAAACTTCATGTATAGTGCAAGTCGATTTTCGTCAATATAGTTGGATGAATTCGACTTCCTTGTTGACTTTCGACCACTGTGTTGGTCAAGAAGAATTTGGATGATAACACAATAGGCATTACACAGCTGAAGCGGCATGGTGTCAAATTGTATATCAAACCCCAAATTCACTGCTATCCAGATCTTAGCATATCATTACTTCTGCATATGATATTTATGATTCAAAGCAATTGAATCCCCAATAATATCGAAGTGGGTCGCGCCTCTGATAAGTCGAACACATCTAGGTCGTCGGTGTGGCACATTATTCCAGGCCTGTGAAAATGGGCTCACGGTCAACATAGCATGGCTTATAAATTCCTAGTGGCCTCGCCAACATGAAGACTAAGCGATAACACATAATCAAAGCGTTTAAAATAATTTATTTTTCTTGTATCAACCACAGACACTAATCCTTTAACAACATCCATTATCAATATCGTGATTGTCATCGAGAGGATCTTCGGTCTCTGACCATCTTCAAATATCCAGTGAACGATATTAAATATCCAACGAGCTTTGACCATATTAAATCATAAGCATATTTTTTTTCATTCTCATTTGCATACTTTATTCATCTCATAATTTTGGTTGTTTCATTGTGCAGCCTAGCATCCACGAGCAATCACACACAATCAACATCTTGTGCAGGTTTTTGTCCAGTCAACGAGCATCCATGAACAATGAAATTCTTTGCATCCTTGTTTATAGTCGACCAACATCGACGTTCATCAATATATTTTCTCGAGAAATTATCAAAAATATTATCAACGTTAACATCCATGAGAATCAACCATGAACAATCAAAAATATTTTAGTGGGTTTTCCTTTAGCAACGTCCACGAGCAATCCATGTTCTTCAGACTTTTCTCGAGCATCACCTTCAATATCACGAGCAATCAACATCCACGAGCAACAATCAACCTATCTCTCCATATTACCCCCATCCCCTGTCGTGGAATGAAGGAGGAAACAAAGCTAGATGTTGGGAGGATAACTTCCAACCAACATTCAAGCAAGAGACTACATCGTGACATGTACACAAAATATCATCAAGACATATATTGGGAGGATAACTTCCAACCAACATTCAAGCAAGAGACTACATCGTGACATATCATCAAGACATATATATTTGGAGGATAACTTCCAACCAACATTTAAGCAAGAGACTACATCGTGGCATGTACACAAAATATCATCAAGACATATATACATCGTAACATGTACACAAAATATCATCAAGACATATATATTAGGGAGAATGTTATACCATCTTTATTCATGTTTGAAATGTATTTATACAATGATATGGATGGTTGGAATGGTTGCATTCACTCCAACTAATCACCCATTTAGGCTCATTTATCCATTATATATATATATTTATCTATTTTAGGTTATATTAGATTCATAGGTGTGATGACATTTATGAGGCCTAAGAGGCCCCTTCAACACAAATCTTGAATGGACACATATAGTGTCCCAGAAAAAAAAGGAAACTAAATCCAAATAGAAACAATTTGCAAGATACAAGAAGTCCACAAAATCTTGAAGATATGGAAATCAAGAGTACAAAGAAATCAAATTGGGTATCCTCGAGAATTGTTGAAAGCCAAAAAATTACATAGGACCTCAGAACAGATGAACCTATGTTTTTTGACAACCAGTCACTGACACTGCACAATACTCAATACAAGAGGCATGAAAATAAGCTTCAGATAGAGAGGGTCAATGTCAAACAAAAAAATTCCATTCATAAATCAAGGTCAGTAGTCAATGTATCAAGAGTTTCATCGTCTAAACTCATGCAACTACATCATTCTACAATAAATTCTCTTGGGGATTCAATTTCTGAACAAGAGTTGCAGAACATTAAATTGAAGAAAAGAATAGGTGAACTTGAGGAGGCACTCGATCCCAAGCCACGATTTTCACAATCATTAGCCATGCATTCAACAAAATGGACTCCTCCAAGTACTCCATGAAACTTAAAGCTAATCAGGAAATCCATTCAATTGTCGAATGGCGTTAGACTATATGTTTCTCATAACATTAACAAAAGACTCATATAATTAGATAGGCGTGGGAACGTGATCTTTCACAAAGGCTTTCAAGTTTTGCTAGAGATTTTCAAAGAGACTTGCAACATGATGAAGCCTACTAAAAAAATAAATAAATACTTTTGCTAGATGGCTCACTAGTATCAATGACCATCGAATAAATCACCAGGGACAACCCTCAAGCAATAGAATGAAGCAAATAAAGATAGGTTGAGAACAACGAGTGAAAACGTTGCAAGATGCAATTGTTTCTTGCAAAAAAATCAATGAAAGGAGAGATGATGCTATTTTAAAATTATTTGATGTTGTTAAAGAAATGCAAGGTCCACAACTTTTCAAAAGTTCAACGATGATCACTAAAGAGGAGCTTGATAGTCACTTGGTGGCAATGGAGACTTCATTAGCTAATGACTTCGACAACCTCATGGAGTTTCCTCAAGAATAATTGAAAGTGGCTTATTACATTTGTCAATGACAATGAAGAGCACTTGTTATCCATCGAACAACTACAAGTGGAATGCAAAGAAGTAGAGGACCACTTTTTCTTGCTTCAAGTTAAGCAGGAAATCACCATCCCACCAATAAAGAACTATTTTGATAACTGGGTCAAGAACGCTTTAAAATAGATTGTTAACCCGGAATAACACCACATGCAATTTCTTCAACATAAGCCCAAAGAAAGAAATGTTATGAAGGCACATACACAAAAACAAAACACAAACCAGACTAACATAATATTTTCTTCTTGGTAAGTAGTCAAGGATCCATTGTAGTTGCTTATGTTATCATTTTCTTCTACTGACTTGGT
Source organism: Picea mariana (assembly GCA_032191745.1). Classification (NCBI taxonomy): domain Eukaryota; kingdom Viridiplantae; phylum Streptophyta; class Pinopsida; order Pinales; family Pinaceae; genus Picea; species Picea mariana. The sequence goes on from JASDQU010100398.1 coordinate 207,217, forward strand.
AATTGTTCATAATTATTTGTTTTATGTCCTCTACAGACTTAACGCTAGTTTCTATCTATTTTTCTTTCTTTTTTCCAGGTGTTTGTTCTATTTACTTGTCCACAAGAACTCCAATCACAGTCCATTTGGACAAACACAGTTACTTTTTACAGACATTATTTAAAAGACAATTGTATATTTTTTTACCTTGATAAAGAACTGTTTGGCATATATGGATAGCGATTTTTCAAACATTGAATTTAAAACTGAATTTTCAAGTTTGTTTTCGCTCTTTATGATTTTTTAATGAATCATCATGTTAAGTTCCGTGCATACGTGGTTCTTTACTTCCATTCCACGAAATGATATTTTGAATTTTATACTTTTTCACAAGAATTATGTAAAAGACAACTGCATATTGTTTTGTGCTTGCCAAATAACTATTTTGTCATGGATGACCGTTGATTTTCAACCCTTTGAGTTTTAAAATGAATAGTCAATTTCGTGTTCATTATTTATGATTTTAAAATGAAATATCATGTTAAGTTCTCTGCATATGTGGATATTTACTTTCATTCTACAAAATGCTATTTTCACCTTTATGCTATTATTTGTAAATTTTATAGTGTATTGTGAATACTGAATAGAATACAAAACATTGTCCTTTATCGGATCTTACTTTCTTTGTAAATGTTTACTTAACAAACCACTCCATTGTCATGTTTCGTTTCAATTTTCGATCATGACAATTTATGTTGCTCCATTTAAATCACATAAAATTACAAAAGAATTTGTCCTACTAAGGTTCTTTTCGAGACTTAAACATCCTTAGAAATCAACAAGGGTGATTGAACATTGTCCAGTAAACCAACACTTTCTTGTACAGTGTTTTTTTCCATTCATGTTATTTACAAAACCAATTTTCCTATTTCATTGGAACATCGACAATTCCTCTTCTTTTGCACTGTGTTTGATCTGTTCAGTTCTCTGTACATTGTCTCTTTTGATCTTTGGTTGAAAAATGATTTTCCTATTAAGATGGAAGCTTGACAATATTGTTGCTTTTACACTCTATTTCATTTCTTCGATCGTCTGAATATTACCTTTTCTAAACTTTGGAAAAAAAAACAGTGATGACAGTAACAACTTTTTGATGTGATACTTACAATTTCAAGAGTCTGCACAAGGAACATATGTTGTACAGGGATCTCGATCGCATATGTTTTCCATGCACTTTACATTGTTTTTGCCACATCGTGGGTTCGATGCACTTGCCATTGCCTCTCTGCGATCTTTTCACAAAGTTTTATGGTAGATGTTTTTACATAGTTCTATGCTAAATGCCATGTCTTGTGTAGATAACTACAGTCCCTTTGCTTCTCACACATATGTTCACATGGTAATTCCTCTGTCTTATTTTTTTTTTGATCTCTGAAAATCCTATACCAATTTCTAGATATATTTGTTTCTTTATTATAAGTATTATATTTAATGCTCCATTCTTCCCATTTAAAAAAACATTTTTCCTATGTATTTTAACCTACACACACTTTACATAGTTTCGCTCACATCCTGTCCTTCACACACTTTACATTTATTCCAGTGAATCTTGGCATCGACACACTTTGCATTGCTTCTAACGCATCCTCGCCTCCCCATATTTCTTTTTACTAAGTTTTATTGATCTGGATTTATGAGCGGAACGAACTGACTAACAGACTGAATACAAAAATACAGAGATACAGAGAGCACCAACAGATATCCAGTGAACAATAACTTCTATTGAATAAATGAAATAGGATGAAACTGTAAAACTGCAGAATTGAAAACAACTTGCTTGAATTGTAGTAGCTATCTCTGAGAAGAGATGTGGCTGATACATGCATCTCTCAAAGCAGAATGATTACAATGAGGCTCCAGAGGCCTTTTTAACATTACTCATGAATGCCAAAACCCTAGACATCTCAAAAGCTAACCCTAGGTGATGAAACACCAAAATTTATGTGGGCCCCGATGGGTAAGTTGGTACCTCAACTTCTCGGAGTCGTAACTTTTGCATACAACCTTTGTTTTAGGTGCGTGATAGCCCATTGGAAAGGTATTTTCGAGAAATACACATTATGTTGTCAAACTTTGACTCTGTCTATATTTTGACTGTAGCAAGCCAAAAAAACATTGTTTAGGGCCCCAAAACGACCTTGGAAGTACAAAATGATGTACTGGCATGAAAATTTTCAAACTAAGCCAGATGGATTAGGTGGGTGGCCACTAGTCTCCACATGGAAGATGTGTAGGGATTTAGACAACCCCGGAAGTGTAGAACCCATAATTACAAAGAAGTAAAGAAGAACATGTTGAACTAAAAAATGTCAAGAGGAGCCAGTTGGAATAGGTGGGTGTCCACCAATATCCACCTAGATTGGTCCTCCCCCTTAAGAAAAAATGGTCTCCATTGCGTTGAGTTCCCCCATTAGGTGAGGAACATTCTATTGATTTTGGCCCCGGGTGAGCCGCTTGACTTAGTGTAAGAGTTGCCCTGCCTTGACAACCCGATAAAGCTAGATCCTCTGCTGGCGAGTGCCCTTGACCTATGAATACACTATCTAATCAATAGATGCATGTTCCATATAGTCAGGGTCGAGCTATGTTGGTGTCATCTGTTTTGTGATCTTTGAGGTGTTCAATAATCATGGAAAATATGGGCAAAGGAGGTCCACATTGAACACTGGGTGCAAGCCAAGGAAAAGTGGAGTGTTGAGATCAAAAGAATTTCTACCCACAACCTTGGTAATAGTGTAAGGCCCAACCCAGGAAGAGTGGAGTGTTGAGATCAAAAGAATTTCTACCCACAACCTTGGTGATAGTGTAAGGCCCATAGTGAAATGGACGAGGGCCCTGTAAGGAGCTCTTTCTACAAATGTAACCAGACCTTGTCTCCCACCTAAAACTGGTGTGATACCACGTGTTGATCATGGCACATCTTGTACTTAGCATTGGCTTTCTGAAAAATCTCATGGACCTGTTGGCAAATGTGATGAATCCGCTCAATGAATATGGTGGCTTTATCAGCCTAAGACTGAACATGGGAAGATTCTTCCTGTGTGGTGGCAAGAGGTAATGCAACATCAATGGAACCCAAGGGTTGGAATCCAAGCCCCACCTGAAATGGGCTATGGACAATGGAGCTATGGAGAGCCCTATTGTAGTTTTTTTGAACATAGGGAAGACTCTCTTCCCAGGTACACAAATTCTTAGAGTTGTAAATGCACATGATGTGCAAAATTATCCGATGGAGTACCTTTGTTTGGTCATCGGTTTGGGGGTGGACAATAGTGAATTTAGTGAGCTTGGTGTCCAACAGTGACTAGAGACTCGACCAAAATGTGCTAAGGAACTTTCTATCTCAATTGGAGATGATGGTCTGTGGTAACCCAAAATGGATCCACACTCGTTCGAAGAAGATCTTAGCAGTATCTGCCGCTATGATGCTCTTCTTGCACGGTGTGAGGATAGCCATCTTCAAAAACCGATCAACTACTACAAATAGACAATCATTTCCTTTCTTGGTGGATGGAAGGCTAGACATGTTATCCATTGAGATGGATTCCCAAGGCCTCTCGAGAGTAGGAAGAGGGGTGTATAAGCCTTGCTTCTTGATGGATGGTTTGGAAATGACACATGCAGTGCAAGATCTAATATACTTGATGACGTCCTGTCAAAGTTTTGGCCAATACAAATATTTCTATAGAACGACCATAGTTTTCTCCACACAAAAATGTCCTACCGTCCAATTGTAGTGAGCCTCTCAGATTAGCTTTGCACGCTTTCTTGCAGGAACACAGAGATGGCCAAAATGGCATAACAGTCTAGACTCAATGTGAAAATTGGTGACATTTGTGCTTGTACCCAAGAGCTGATAGGTGGTGGTGAAGTCCAGATCTTGCTGATAAATTTGGGGCCACTCAGATGCCTCATGTCCACAACATATTGAGTGAGAACTACGCCTACAACATAGTCAGATGCAACAGTATCAATATCGAATGGTTGTTGCAGATCGGGTAAGGACAGTACTGGAGCTAAGCACAAGTGATGCTTCAGACCATCAAATGCTCATTGTTGTTCCTCCCCCCATGTGATTTTTTCCTTGTTGTCGCCCTTGGTCACTTGGATGAGGGCCCATGCAATATGGGAGAATCCCAACATGAGTCGTTGATAGAATTTGGCCAGTCCCAAGAAACTCTGAAGCTCGGTTAGTGTGGTTAGGGCTGGCCAGTTACGGATGACTTGGATCTTAGCTGGATCAACATGTACCCCATGCTCATCAACAATGTATTCCAATTATTGGACCCTATTCGTGCAAAAGGAACATTTTTCCAAGTTGGTATATAGTTTGCGTTGTAGAAGAGTGCTCAAAACCTGTTGAATATGCTACATGTGTTCCTCCCAAGTTCTTCTAAAGATGAGGATGTCATCCAAATATACCACGACAAAAGAGTTGGTGAAGGATCTCAATACATCATCCATCAACCTCATAAAAGTGGTTGGTGTATTTTTTAAGACAAAGGGCATGACCAGCCATTCGAAGAGACCTTCTTTAGATTTGAAAGTTGTCTTCCATATATCAATTGGTTTGATGGGAACTTGGTGGTAGCCAGACTTTAGGTCAATCTTGTTGAAGAAATTTCCCCCCTTGAGTTGTTCAAGAATGTCATCAATTTTGGGAATTGGGTACCGATTCCTGACTTTGATTTTGTTTAATGCTATGTAATCAATGCAGAGCCACCATGTCTAGTCTTTCTTCTGCACTAGTACAATCGAGCTTCCGCAAGGGGAGGAGTTGGGTATGATGTGCCCATTTTGAAGCAACTCTTAGATCTGATGCTTGATTTCGTCATTTTCCATCAACGTGTGAAGGTATATTGGTCCATTAGGCATAGGTGCACCGAGGGTTGGATCAATTGGATTCTTGACTTGGCAGTGCGTCGGTACCCCGGTGGGTGAGGAAAATATGCCTTTGTACTCTTCCACAATTTCATTCACTTGCTTCTTCTCCAAAGAGAGGCTCTGTGTAGAGGCCACAGATGTGGAGATGACCTTTTTATTACTATGAGCACAGATCATAAAGAAGATGAACTTCCCGGTCTGTGAAATAACCTTACTACATTGCTTAGCAGAGATTAACGAAATAGTGGTAGGTGGCGCTACCTCTGGTATCCTGTATAATTTTCTACCCAAAGTAATAATAACACTGCGGGGTATAGACTCATACACAACATGTCGCTTCCACAAATATGGTTGTCCTAAAATAACATTACAAACTTCAAGGGGAGAAATATCACGCAATACCTCATCTTTGAAAGGCTTGACGCCATAGGGCAGACAATACCGTTGGTTGACAGAAAGATCTCTTCCTTGGCGAAGCCAGCCAATGGTGTAGGGTTGTGGGTGCAGTATCGTCGGCAGGTCCAACTGCTTGACGACCTCAGCTGATATTAAGTTCTTCTGACTGCCGCTATCGACAATGAAATGAAGCGGAGCCCCCTTTACCCACATCTACGAGTGAAAAAGGCGTTCCCCTTCCTATGGTTCTTCTAGTTCGTTTGACTGAGCTTTGGTGGTAGCGAAAGTGGCACTGGGTTCAACATCGATAGTTTGCTTCCCTCCTTCTAGATTTGATTCGGAGTCATAATCGACCTCTGACTCGGAAGCTTTCATCTCGTCCACGAGTGACTCCTTGGAGAGACATTCTTCGGTGGTGTGCCAAGGGGTTTTATGGTATTCATGTCATTTTCTCGTGTCCTTCTTCGACTTTTCATTACCCTTCTTGTGTTGTGTCTTGGATTGGTTGTCCTGAGAGTGACCATCATTTCTTTGTACCTTGTTGTGTGGGTTGGGGTCGCCTTTTCCCTGCTTCGACTGTGAGGAGTTCGCAGATCCAAACTATCACCTCTTCTGCTTAAATTTATGCTTGATCTTGACAACATATCTATAAACTATATCCAATGATGCGATGTCCATAAAATCTATTTCTGTTTGAATGTATCTATGAAAACAACTGTGGTATTTGAGCACGAGATGTCGTTTAGAGTCTTTGATACCCAATTTGGTGCGCAGGGTATGGAAAATATTGGTGAAATCTGGTACTGTCTAGTCCCTTTCCCAATGCAAGATGGTCCATATTGTGTACTTGTCCTCGTAGCTTCCAACATGGTAGTATTGTTCATTAATGGCATCCCTCAAGGAATCCCATGTGGGGACTACCACAAATATTGCAGATTCCTCTATGGTCCTTTGCTCAGAGTAAGTATCCCACCAATCCTTAATATGGGGGACAACTTTGAGGAGTGAAAAAGTAACATTTTCCCTATTGGAAAAATTGTGGACTGAAAAATACGTTTTGAGCACATTCAACCATTTATCTACAACATCCGCATCTATCAATCCTTTAAATAATTGAATATCAAAATTTACATGTATCTTGAAGGGGGTTGCATGGCCGCTTGACAAAGATGTTTTTCTTGTGGGTAGTCATCGAAGGATGTGTGCAAATTTGTCCATCATTTCGTTCCTTTGTCGTGCAAGGGATTCCTTGATAATTTTTTTAAAATGATCTCTTTCTCCATCATCTTTATTTTTGTCCCCCATGGGTTGTTGTCAGGCTCGACGCGACCAATCTTGCAAAGGCTCGACTGGTTCGAGTCTCAACTTTTTGTACCTAGATCTTGTCGGGGACATGCACGAAGAAAAATAAATGAAGAACAGACTGCTCTGATACCACTGATCCAGATTTATGAGCGAAACGATTTGACTAAAAAACTGAATACAAAAACACATAGGTACGGAGAACAACAATGGATATTTCGTGAACAATAACTTCTATTGAATAAATGAAATAGGCTGAAACTGTAAAACTGCAGAACTAAAAACAACTTGCTCGATTGGTGGTAGCTATCTCTGAGAAGAGATGTGGCTGCTATGTGCATCCGTTTGAGAAGAATGGTTACAATGAGGCTCGAGAAACCTTTTTAACATTACTCATGAATGTCAAAACCCTAGACATCCAAAAACCTAACCTTAGGAGATGAAACACCAAAAGTTATGAGGGCCCTATGAGTAAGTTGGTACCTCAACTTCTTGGGGTCGTAACGTTTGCATACGACCTCCTTTTTAGGCGCATGATAGCCCGTTGGAAAGGTCTTTTCAAGAACTACACTTTATGCCATCAAACTATGACTTTGTTTACACTTTGACTGTGGCAAGCCAAAAATACATTGTTTAGGGTCCCAAAATGGCCATGGAAGTACAAAAAGATGTACTGACATGAAAACTTTCAAACAAAGCTAGTTGGATTAGGTGGGTGGCCATAGATCTCCACCTAGAAGATGTGTAGGGCTTCAGATAGCCCTGAAAGTGTAGAACCCACAATTACAAAGAAGTACAAAAGAACGTGCTAAACTAAAAACTGTCAAGAGGAGCCACTTCGAATAGGTGGGTGGCCATCGATATCTACTTGCATCATTTATGCTACACATTTTTATTTTTTTTACATAGTCCAATGCTAAATCTGATATTATGTGCGAAGAACCAACCTCCATACACCTTTCTCTTACTTTTATGTGCAAAGCTTCCACAATTCCATTGTTGTCCTTTATTTCTGCACACATTTACTTGCACACAATAGAAAGATTCAAACGAAAGAATTAGTGATTCTATCAATTATTTTTGAAGCTCTTTTTCCTATGGCATTTTCCAATAAAGACGTCATAATCTTAATATTATTCTTCAAATGTATAATCAACTACTAAATTAGAAATCAATTGCAAATACAAAGGATACGTCAATTAACTATTTCGGTATATTTCAGATTTGTTCCAACTTTTGTAATTGGCACTCCCTACCCCAACTTCCAAACCTTGCATAAGCTAAATTTTCCATTGAAGACGTCACTTATTTATATTGCTTCTAGCATAGACTAACACTCCATTCAACATTTCACTTATTTACTTATTAAATTTTGATCCACATTGAACATTTACTATTTAATTACTAATTTTTACTTTACATGAAAAATTTACTAAGCTTTACTTTATATTGAACAATTTACCATCTTGCATATTTTTACAAACTTTGATCCTAAATGTTTTTAGTCACTTTGCATTGCTTCTTGCATATGCTAATCTTCCCATTGAACATTTCAATTATTTACTTTTACATATGCTAACCTCCCCATTGAACATTTAATACTTTGCATTTTTTCTTTTTTTAAACAAAGTCTTATACTAAATGTTTATTAAATCTCAGTCTTAGCATATATTTCCCAACTAACATAACCAGGATTGTGCTGCCATGTAGTTGTTGTTTCATTTTCATTCACATAATTCAAATCATGTAGACTTTTCCTTTTAAATTAAGGGCCACCGATAGACTAGGAGTGAGTTGAGAGTCACTGGAGGATCCAAATGGAAGCAACGTCCTTGACGAGGCAGCTGTTTTTATATAATATTGAATTGACACATAATAGGAGTGTTCCCCTTTTTCAAATATATGGAATTTTATGTTTGACACAACTGAACTGAGATGGAAGGTTCAGATATGATCCCATCAGCCATGAGAATCCAGATATGGTTAATAGAGAAAGCATGTTAAAACCTAGCTGTAAACATTAAAAGTGTTGTGAATCCAAAAATGTCTCCACTGCTTTCCATTTAAACTGGGCATTGGCATCCAAGGAAATTGGAATTGCAACTAGCTGTAAAGCTTATTCAGTCCAGGGTCCGGAGGCAGGTACATGATGAATCGTCATCCATAATTGATTGTAATGCCCTCCAGGTTGTCACTGGTGGTCTTGAAGGAAAGTTGAATAAATAGTAAGATCTGCTCGAGATGTAGAGTACACTGTACTGTCTACCATATAGCTCGTCAATCAATCAATGAGATCACGGTTCACGATCATCCATATAAATATAAATAAAAATAGGACAGACTAAGAAAATTTCCAAAAACCTTCAATTTAACTTGCTGCTGCAGATGAGGAGTTTGCCTTTAGTTTATTCATCCAAAAACATATATTCTTGCAGCACACATTTATACATTACAGCCAGAGAACTGTATCCCTGTAGTGGCACGATGCCCTGACAGTGCACTCTTTTTAATGATAGCATCTGACGAACTTGTGGGTGGATTACACGTCAGGCACTTCAGAGTTTGACAGCCCGTTGTTTCACATTTCTGTATCCCATTACCAGGTCGTTTAATTTCACCAATCGTCCTACTATAAATAAATGCAGCCACAAAGTGTAAAACGAAAGCCATGGAGGGTGCCTAGATGTATAGAAAATAAATGGCATCTTCAAAAACCTAGCATAGGTTGCAGGGTTCAACAGTAAGCGACTTGAGGGGCGGCCCTTCTCTGCTAGTTTCATGGCGATGTCAAGCGTGAAGAAACTCATTGCAGCGTATCTCTTGCTATTGGTTATATGTCGAGTAAGAGAAGACTGCTTCTATTGTGTGTGTCAGTCACGTTTGAATTGTTTACTATTTGAGTATTGTTATAGCCTGCGAGGCATTTACATTTACAGGTTCTCTCTTGGCATGACAGGTATCTGCAGAGAATGCCACTGTTGGGAATTTGACGTTCTCTGGAGTAAGAGGATGTCAGGTTTTTCTTTTTCAATCCCATTGATTTAACTTGATGGTTGCTAACTATGTAGTTTTTCCTTTTGATTTTAGCTTGAAGCACCTGGCATATACCGGAGGCTTCTCCCAGCAATAGGTGCGGTTTACATCTCCATGAATATCATTGAGTACATGTGGTTTGAACAGTGGATTGATATCATGTTAAATGTTTCTGTGTGCATAGTTTGGTAAACAGATGAGCAGTTGATGCAGAAATTCCTAATCAGTTTAGTGTAGTGGTGGGAAGTATTAAAGCAGTTTGGTAAATAAATGAGTAGCTGATGCAGAAATTCCTAATCACTTTAGTGTAGTGGTGAGAGGTATTAAAGCCTTCAATGACACACAATCCAAACTATAACTCATCTTATACAGGGATTTATGCCTCTGTCACCTGATTATAGCATATTACATATAATATTTTATAACATATTATATAGAATATGTTTTTTTTTTTTTATATATTATGTAATTAGTTAATTTTAGTGGAGAGAGATTTTTGAAAGTTCTAAATTATTAATCTAAACTACATTTAATTATGTAATTAGTAAATTTTAATAGTGAGAGATTTTAAAGCATTTTAAATCACCAATCTAAACTACACTTATCACATGGGGATTTGTTCAAATGCAAGTATCACTGTACATACATAATTGCTATATAAATCATGAAATCTTTTTTAACATTTTGAACTACACTTATTATATGGAGATTTGTTCTAAAGCACTATATGAATCATGAAATCTTTTTTAACATTTTGAACTACACTTTTCATAGATTTGTTCAAAAACAAGTATCACTGTACATACATAATTGCTATATGAACCATGAAATCTCTTTTAACATTTCTACACTTTTCATAGATTTGTTCAAAAACAAGTATCACTGTACATACATAATTGCTATATGAATCGTGAAATCTCTTTTAACATTTTGAGTTTTGGTAGTTAATAGTATGTAATTTTGTCATGATCTTAACATAATTTATGCCTTTTAACATTTTGAGTTTTAGTAGTTAATAGTATGTAATTTTGTCATGATCTTAACATAATTTACGTCTTTTAACATTTTGAGTTTTAGTAGTTAATAGTATGTAATTTTCTCATGATCTTAACATAGTTTCAATAAAGAGGGGTTGTTGTTAATATCTCTTTTTAACATTTTGAGTTTTGGTAATTAATAGTATGTAATTTTGTCATGATCTTAACATAGTTTCAATAAAAAGGGTTTGTTGTTAATATAGTTTCAAGGAGAGAGGGTCAAGAAGAGGGTTTGTTTCAAGGAGGGAGGGTCAAGAAGAGGATTTGTTGTTAACATAGTTTCAAGCAGGGAGGGTTTGTTGTTAACATAGTTTTAAGGATCACTCTGCATACATAATTGTTATATAAATCATGAAATTTCTTTTAACATTTTTGGGTTTGGTAGTTAATAATATATAATTTTGTCACGATTTTAATATAGTTTCATGGAGGGAGGGTTTGTTGTTAACATAATTTCAAGCAGGGTTTGTTGTTAATAATATATAATTTTCAAAGATGTTTTGATTTTTGTCATGATTATATTAAAAGAATGGTGTATATAGTGGTTATGTTAATGAAGACAATTATAAAAGAATAATACAGCTTAATATAATAATATGATATAGTTGATTAGTTTAAAAAATTGGTGGAGATTTAGTATATTTTAACATATTAATCTGAAACATATCATCATCTGTATAATAATTTTAACAAGTGTCTTAAAAGAATTGATAATGATTAATGAAGTACGTGAGAGTCTATTTTATTTTGAAAATTAAAATTAAAAATTAATTTTAGGGTGTCTAGAGAATAGATTCTTGGTTTTTTGTCTCCTTGTAATATTTATCACTATTCATTTCATTGTTTTTACTCAATTTATCACTATTCATTTCATTGTTTTTACTCAAGGTTTATTGTCCAAAAAATAGATCCTTATATAGACCTGAAAAGTGAAAAGTTCACCAACAAAAGTAAGTACTCTGCGTTCACCAACAAAACAAAAACAAAAGGAGATACTGTGGATTCTCCATATACCAAGTGACTATATTTTCTTGATGATTTTGATCAATTTTTCCTCAATAGCTGTATCTATTTTCATATATTACAATTTGATTTCTGAATTTAGTATAAAAGTTCTGGAGGCGGTGGTTGATTAGTTAATGTTGAGGATCTTGTCTTGTTTTGCAGACTGTGACGCTGCATGTGAGGAGCGGTGCAAACTGAACTCTCGGCATGGTCTGTGTACGAGAGCTTGCGGGACGTGCTGTGAGCGATGCAACTGCGTACCGCCTGGACAAAGTGGGAATAGAGAGCTTTGCGGCGCCTGCTACGCCAATATGACAACGCATCACAACAGAACCAAGTGTCCTTGAATGCTCTGGAAGGTTCTCATTGCTGTGTATATTTTGGTTAAAATATATTCTCTATCCGTGTGCTGTACTGTGCAGTGCTCCTTCGCTTTCACTTTTTCATATACTAGTCTTAATATAACATTAGTTCTTACTTAAATTTTATCGCTGACCTTTAGTTTGTCATATGTACCATAAAACATTGTGCGTATTATTTTATTTCTTCTATTGATTTATTTTTATTTTGAAAGGCGTACATTTATTAATAATAAGCATAATTAATCATTTTTTAATTTAAAATTTTAATTTGATGGCTAACAATTAAAGATGCTGGCATATTCGTGGTCCTCCCAAATCAATGAATGTGATTTCTTCATCATAACTTCTTTGTATTTTTTAATGCATCTGTTAACCTGTTTACTTTTTAACATTTACCTAATCATATTTAAAAATTACTGTAGCACTATATGATTGCGACGTTTAAATGATTAAACTTTGGATTTAGCACGCTGGCTGTGCTGACTATAGATGATCATTTTTTAATTGTGCTTTTCATTTTTTAATTATACGTTTCATTTTCTGTCCACGCCTTTCAACATTCATAAACCACAATTTTAAATGACTCTGCTAGTTTAACTAACAAAGAGGACAATAGCAAGTATAAAAAACTGTGAAAATTGTTTTAAAGGAGAATAAGAAACGTTTTAAAATACTGAAATGGGACATAACGTACAAAACCTTTTTACCTTTTTAATAAAAATGTTTGGAATTAAGTTAAAATTAATGAAAAAAAAATTGCATGTTGACCCATTCAAAATATTCTGCATACTTGTGTCCACATTTATATGTTTTATAAAGTCTAGATCTTACTTACGACCAAATGTATATGTTTTACAAATTCTAGTTTTTGCTATGCTAA
>JASDQU010100398.1:222411-249840 GCA_032191745.1 Picea mariana
ACTTGCCTCCTCTGCACAATCTCTGCAATTGGAATTCTCACAATGATCATATTCTAATTGCCTAGTTTGCACATGCTCATAAGCATATCCACTGCATGTGTGATCAAATCACAACTGATAGCCAAACTGTCCCTTTCACCTGTTATCTCAACTGGGTCTCCATTGGATCTGACATGCATGTAGTTAACCGCGGTGAATCTTCAGTTGCATGTGAGTTCACTGATTAACTGAACTCTCACTAGTGCAAGTTTAGTTACAACTAGTACAACTGATCTTAACTCACTTAACTACACTTATAGTTCTGTTACAAATCCAACTCACTCAATTATGAATGAAATAATAGATTAATATTTATTGTCCAATTTATTTAAGAGAAAAGTAAATTAGACACATGTTTCTTGTTGACTTTTCAACACCCCCCTCATAACAGAATGTTGCATCAAATGACAGAGCAGGACTGTGTGCCAAGAGACCCACTTTTGAGCCGCCGCCACACCTAAGAGATAAACTCCTAGCTAAGAAGCAAGGATTCAACAAAGTAATGGATGTGGAGCCAGACATGTCTCATCCAAAGGAATATCAAGGATGGGAACCGGGAAAATGCATTCCCCAATCTGATAAGCCCCCACGATATCTCATAATCTCAACCAAGGTTGGGGAACACACCCAGTTTATGCGGGAGCATGCCCTCATCGACAAGTTTCTGGGTCTTTGGCCTTCAGAATGGGATCTCTTGAGATGGATCAAAGACTGGTGGAACCCCAAGGGATATTACGAAGTACAGCTCAGCTCCAATAGGTTTTTTACAATCATCCTTTATAATCTGGAAGACAAGGACATAATTTTTTATAATGGGCCATACTTTTACAACTCATCTGGGATATTTCTTCGATTTTGGATGGACCGCTTCAGCCCAGAGAAAGAAGATTTTATAATGGCTCCAGTCTGGATAAGGCTATACTCCCTATCGTAGGAATTCTGGATGGAGGAAATCCAAATGGGTATAGGGAATACAGTGGGAAGATATGTCAAATCCTTAGAAGCCAAAAAGAAGAGGAAATACACCTCCTACGCTCGGATCTGTGTCTACATGGACATCTCAAAAGATTTATCAGGCTCAGTAACCCTAGAATATCAGGATGAGGACTAGAATCAAATGATGGACTTTAACCTTATCCCTTCCGCTGCAGGAAGTGCCATGAGCATGGCCACCTCTTTCGAGACTATTCCTTAAATGCCCATAATCCTAAAGCAGGATACGGAAAGAAAAAGTATGGCTTCACCACGGTCACTGGCAGAAAAAGGCACCCACCCAGAAATCAGAATCAAGACAATGCTCTGAAAATATCCATTAACAACTCCTATGACATTGTTAATCAACTCCCTGGGGAAGAGAAGGTTGAATATATTCACAAAAAAGATAGCCATGAAAAATAAAAAGGCAAAGACAAGCACCAAAATGAAACAGGCAAAGATGGAAACCAAGACACAAGCCCCGTTAGCAGGGTGTATGGGGATAAGCCAGAAGAAAATGGGGACACTCTCATGCATCTTGAAGAGCAATATCTGGAGGAAATAGATCTCAAAAAACTGGAGGAAGCCTTCAATCGAAAGGATCTGCAAACCATCCTAGTGGAACAAATTAGAAAGGTTCACAAAGTATTCATTGACTCTACTGCAGGCTCTACCTTGTGACTCGGGATATCCTTAGACCCAACCACTGAGCTCAAATGAACCTCTTGGGAAAGTAAAATACGGGGGCACAAATATGCACAACAACTCATCAAGGAAGTAGGTAACTTCATGCTCAACTCAAGGTAGATCCAGAAACTCATGGAGGGATACCTCCATCCACCTCATAACTCATCATGATGAAGGTCATAACATGGAATATCAGAGGGCTCAAGGGAAGATCCAAGAAGAGGAATCTTCGAGGCTGTATTTGTGTTGAGAATCCAGACATTCTCCTTTTGCAGGAGAGAAAATGTGTTGGTGAAGAATTGGAAGATATTGTTCAGCGTTGTTGGATAGGATGTGACTCCCTTCATACAGACTCCAACAGAGCGACAAGCAATCTGGAAATCTTGTGGAATCCAACAACATTCATCATAGATCAACGCTTTTCCACAGTGGGTACAATTACAGTGAACTTCAAAGTCATAGGATCTACCAAAGAAGGCATGATCACAAATGCGTATGGGCCTCAAAGTACCCAGGACAAAGAGTTATTATTGAAGTGAATAACCACCATCAAAACACTTTTGACCTCTCCCAATTGGCTACTAGGGTTCGATTTCAATATCATCCTAACATTGGAGGAAAAGACAGGAGGCACCAGAAGGATTTATCAACACAGTGGTAAGTTTCGAGCCCTCATAGACCAACTAGATTTAGTATATATAGAAACTAGGAATGACATTTTCACCTGGTCCAATAACAGATCTGGGCATCAACATGTAGCTTGTCGGTTATACTATTTCCTCATTTAAAAAATCCCTATTGTTGTAGGACCCCGTCATTGAAGCCAACATTCTCCCGAAACAAGGCTCGGATCATTGACCTGTTTCGCTCTGTCTTAATGTCGGAGTGATGCCCAAACTCAGTCCCTTCATATTTTATAAGTTCTGGCTCTCTCATCTAGACTTCAAAAATATTTCAGAATCCTGGTGGAAGTAAGCATAAATAGACCATGGTACTTGCATGTACAAATTCCAGCAGCGGCTCAAAAACTTTAAATCACAGCTAAATATATGGAATATGAATGTTTTTGGGAATATCCTACAAAGAATGTAGGAAATCGAGCAGCACCTGGAAACCTTGCAAAAGACCTTCATTATTGGGGACAGAACAACAACCTTAATGAAGGAAGAGGAGGATCTCAAGGCAAAATTGGATGAGAGAAAGGAACAGGAGGAAATACTCTGGAGACATAAATCCAACGTACAATGGCTCAAAGAAGGAAAAAAGAACACCAAGTTCTTTCATCAATCCATAGTGCATTGATGGTACATAAACATAATAACCCAGCTGGAGGATGCTCAGGGAAATCCCATCAGGGACCATGACAGAATAACAGAAGAAATGATCAATTACTACAAATACCTCCTAATAGAGCCCATCGATGACAATGCCAGCGATCCACAAAATCACCAGGAAAATAACCTCCCTAGTCACTCAGGAACATAATGAAGCCCTTACAAGACCCATCACCCAAGAGGAGGTGGATCAAGAAGTTAAATAAATGCCCCCAGGTAAAGCTCCCGATCCTGACGACTTCATGACATACTTCTTCCACTACTGTTGGCCAATGATCAGAGAAGAAATCTAGCATGTGGTGGAGGAATCAAGAACCTTGGGACAAGTCCTCTCAGCCTCCAATGCCACCTTCCTCGTGCTCATCCCTAAGGAGGAAAGGGTTACACATCCCAAACAATACAGAATGATAGCTCTCTATAATGTCATCTACAAAATTATCACTAAGGTCATTTCCATGCGTCTCAAACCAATTCTGCCTTTCATTTTCTCCAAAGAGCAGCTTGGTTACGTGGAAGGCAGGAAAATCATGGACAATGTCATCCTAGCTCATGAAGTCATCCACTCGTTGAAAACAACTAGGACTCTAGGTATGCTCATTAAACTCGACCTTTCCAAATATTTTGACAGAATCAGTTGGAAATACACACCCTCCCTCCTCGAGGCCTTTGGATTCGACAATCACTGGGTGGCTTGGATCATGAGGCTCACTTCCTCGGCCTTTTTCTCTATCTTAGTCAATGGAGTTCCCTCCCAACCCTTCTATCCCACTAGAGGCATCTGAAAAGGGGACCCCCTCTCCCCCTTTCTCTTTGTCATAATGGCGGAGGGACTGGGGCACTACCTCAAGGCCTCTGTGGTGAAAGGTTCCCTTAAAGGTCTACCCCTGCACAATATCCATTCATCACCCTCTCACAGCTAGTTTGTCGATGAAACTCTTCTGTTGATCACTCCGACATCCTAGGAAGCCATTAAGATCAATTCCATTCTCACATATTTTGACCAAGCTTCATGAATGGCCTTAAACCCTGATAAATCACATCTCTACTTCTTCAATACCCCAGTGGATATCCAAAACCATATCTCTTGACTCCTGAGCATCCCCAAGAGCTCCCTTCCGTAAAATTATCTAGGCGTCCCACTCACAGGGGTGACTTCTCTTAATATCTCCTGGGACAACCTATTGTTCTCCATATCCAACAGACTTAGCAACTAGACCTTCAGATCACTTAATCTTGCAGCTCAGTTGGTTCAGTTAAAATATATTCTTCAAGCCTTGCCAACCTACCTCTTTACCACTCTAGCAGCACCCCAATTCGTCATTAGGGACATTATGAACATCCATTGTAGCTTCTTGTGACACGGGCATCACCCAAACAAGAAGTGGCCATTAGTAGGTTGGGGAAAAATCTGTAGGCCTAAAGCCTTAGGGGGTCTAGGGATTCGAGATCAAGAGAAACTAAATCAAGTCATGGGGGAAAAACTGTGGTGGCGTTGGCTCAAGCACCCAACAGAACTCTGGGAAAAAATCTGGAAAAGGAAGTATGCTCCCACTACCAGAGAAGAGTAGCTAATCAGATTAGATGATCAGGTTCATGGATCCAATATATGGAACATGGCTTGGAACAATCGAATTCTCATTCATAAGCATGCTTTCTGGGAAATCTGAAATGGTGAACACTTTGCATTCTGGCAAGAATCGTGGAAACAACAACCGCCTCTAACCACTCTTGAATACCTTATCCCCCTACTTCAACAAATGCAGTCTGGGGACTCACAGTTGGTGAAGGATCTATGGAGAGAGAATGATTGGCACCGTCCATCGCACAATTGGAGGACTGAACCTCATGAACTTTACCTTTAGGCGGAGCTGGATCTATAGGCCTGGAAAGATTGCACAAATCAAGGGAAAATTTATATCAGGGAAGGCCTGGATATACTCATATGGGGGAACTCCACAACAGACAACTTCTCAGTCAAAGAAGCTTACTATTTACAGGGAAATTACCAGGAACAACCAAGGGAACGTATCTGGGGCAAGATCTGGAACCCAAAATTATGGCTGAAGGTGTCCATCTTCTTATGTCTTACCATCCAAAATCGCATTCTCACATGGGACAATATTCAGAAACGAGGATCATAGGCCCCTCAATATGCCCCCTCTGTCAGCAACAGGAAGAAACGATGGAGCATCTATTCAACCATTGCAACTACAGTGAGATAATTTAGGACATGGGGACACAAGTAATGCGTCGCTCCAACAGAAATCGAGCCAATATCATAAGCACAGTGGAGAATTGGGACTCGATTTCCTATCAAAACCCAATCTTGGATCGCATTTGGTTTCTTTTACCTGGATTCACCATGTGGCAAATCTGGAAGGAAAGAAACAAAAGGATTTTTCGCTTGATGACCTCCCCCCCTCTCTCAACTTGGGAAAGAATTATGAACTTGATTCGAGAAACTATTAAGAGTGGGAAGTGGTCCCAAGAGGACCATAAATGCAATCCGGGAGAAAGTCATATCTTTCAGACCTAGAAGCTCATTCTCACTGCTGAAAGACATAACAATGGGGTTAATAGAACAGCTCGTAGCCCATGCACTTGGTCCCCACCACCCACTAGTTTTATTAAATTAAAATTTGATGGCTTGTCAAAATGGAATCCAGGTCCGACAGGCTTTGGGGTGGTCCTTTGAAACGAAGAAGGGAAAATTTTGTATTATGTAGCATGCTATATAGGATTCAATACAAATAATGCTTTTGAGCTCTGGAGCCTTCTCAAAGGAATCAAGTTAGCAACAGACCATGACTTACACAAGCTCATAGTGGAGGGAGATTCCCATATCATCATCCAACTTATTACTAAAATAATTTATGGGTCACACCCCCTGGAGGTCTCACCCAGTTGGAGACTCTCAGGATTGTTGGAAGATTTCAAATCCCTCTTATAGCCTAATCTCACCCTTGTCCCCTCACATGTGAAAAGAGAGGCAAACAAAATAGTTGATTATGTGGCAAATGAAGGTGTGGCTTCCACGATGGATCTAATTCACTGGAATTCACAAACCTCTCCTCGATCCGAGCTATCAGACCGCTGCTTGGACTTAGCTAGGAAATATTATCCAATCCTGGATGGGGTTCCACGTAGCAACGAGAGGCCGCGTAGCCTACCCTATACCCAAGCAATTAATATGGAAGTTCGACACCCTTCACTTGATTCTTAAATTGAGGGAGGCCATTACTGCCTACCCAGAAGGGGAGGAAAACTCCCTCGCGTGAGAAATATGGAGGCCATAAGGTGTAATTGCAGTGTGGAGATCAGTACAGTGGTCATGTCGTGCCTTGGAATTTCACTCCCACTCGAACGAGGTTGGCTCCATTTCTCCTTTGCACTCCATCAACCTAGCCACTCTGAGAACAAGATCTGCATCCCATCAGCTCTCAATGTGATTTCCCTGCGAATTACTAGCCTTCCTAGCCTCACCATGCCAAGGGAAAGAGGCAAGTCGAGGCATGACTTAACCTGGTATAGTATTTCTTCCAGATAGCGGAGGGTGCAGAGACTGGAGCACACCTTGTCCATTTCTCAGACCCAACGACGAGAGAAACCAAGAACACCGCCAATGGCATACGTTGAGGAGGAGATTCCGAAGGAACCTATCCAGGTTCCTCCAGAATCCCTCATCTTCATAGTGTTGGATGATTGGAAACCCCCATCCATAATCCGACAAGCACAAGTGCCCCAACTGCCATGGAGGAGGCCACCTGTATAATTGAGGAGGAATTCCCAGAGGAATTCCTCCATCTGGACTCTGCGGCCTCAATTCATAACACAGACAGCCAAGTTGAGTCAATGGCGAAGGAGGTCAAGACAGTGGATGCTATGGACGTGGCACCGGTGGACTCAGGTGTGGTGGTGGTGGTCTTAGGCACAGAGGTGGAGGGTTGCCTAGTCTTGGCTCCTCCACCACTCTCAACACTCCCTGATTTTTTCCAGGATCCAACACCTTTCTTCCATTCATAGCAGCTCAAGCTCATCTTTGAGTTACGAAACTAGATGGATGACCAGGTACACTAGGACACCCTCATGCACCAACGAATTGACATGCTCTATGAGGCCTTCTCAAATGCACCAGCAACTCAACGTATCCAGACCTGTGCGAGGCCTTTCATTCTCCATCCCAGGGATGACCCCTTTAACGACACTCCAAACGACATGCCCCCAAGTGCAAATGTGTAATTTCTATGCTTTGGTCACCTCGTGCACTCTCAACTCAGCTCTTTTCACCACTATAATGTGGTTTTACAGTTCTATCTTCTTTTTTCAGTTGATAGTCTTTCTAAGTTGCATAGCACAGTTCAGCAAGAACTTGAATCCGCCACCTGCTCTGGTTTCCGTTTGGCAGGGCAGATGGCAGATTGTTATTTTGAACAATGACATCACAGTTTGCCACATGTTCCAGTTTCCTCTAATTTGACGGAACAGACGACAGACTGTAGCCATGTGTGCATTTTTGTACTCTAAAAGCTAAGTAATAGGAAATTCCCTTTTTTTATTTACAAAAAAAAAAAACTCGTCTAGGTAATTATTTTGAAGACCGACCTTGGAATTTTGACAGCATAAGCATCTTATGCGAAGGTTTCTCCATATAGTAGGTTAAAGTTTAACACTTTAGTCTTTCTGTGCTTCTTTCAACCTTTGAATTATTTGTTTACTATTTCCAGTCTAGAGATCAAATGACTCTTCTTCACCCTTTAAATGTTGCATTCTCAAACTACAAAGAAGAGAGCAGTTCATGGGAGTATTTGGGAGGTTCTCCTTAGGGTCTTCTTCACAATATTCCACCTCATCGGAGCCAAAGAAAATGAAGGAATTCCCAAATTATTTATGCACTTCCATTCTTATGGAAGCCCAGGAGTCCGACGAGAGATAATGGAGCACGTAGACGAAGACAATTCGGCCTTTGACAACAAGCCCTATTTCATTTCTTTCTATTTTCAATACTATAGAGAGAATGTACCCTTTGTGAAATCAATTGGGTCTGTTTCCCAATTTGTGAAATCAATTGGGTAGATCGGTTTTCTAGGATAAAAAATAATTTTAAATTGAACTTGAACTTGAAGGAAGAGATTTGGGACATCAATCCAAGGATTTTGTAGGATGGAGTGCTTTCATTTTTTATATGTAGAAAGAGAAAGGAAGATGTGAGGATCAACAAGAAATCAATATGGACACAGTCATTGAGTGGTGGGTCATTCCCGTAGGGGAGGATGTATGGTTCTGACATTAACTCTTAGACAACTTCATCATATGTATGCATTGATTCCCCTAGACACAACATGGCATCCAACATGTTACCGAGCCCCCTGCACAGTCTCCAGGTGTTCACCTATGCAAATATCAAGGATGCAACTAGGAATTTCAGTGACACCCTCATGCTTAGAGAAGGTGTATTTGGGTATCTGTACATATGTTTGATTAAGAGCCTTGACAATCCCCATGCCAAATTTGAGGTAGATGTCAAGCAACTCAATAGAAAAATATTACAAGTAAAAACTCTTTTCCTGGCCTTTTTCTTATTTTTAGGTCCATTTTTCAATATCTATGACTTTCCTCTTTTGATAAATTCCATTTTTCAATAGCTATGAATTTCCTCTTTTGATAAATTCGTGCATCTGGATTAGACGTTTACAATAATGCTATTTATTTTTGGGAGTGGACATTTATTTGTGGTATGGCATCACTAGGTTCAACAACAACATTATATAGTAACTCAGAACATTGCAAGCACCCATGCACATGAATCACAAGGGTCTTTAGCCTACATAATTACTCTCGTCCTCCCAACATGAGATTTAAATGATTTCTTTCCCAGTGATCAATCACACCAAGAGTGTAGTTGTCACTAGCAAGATGGTGGAACTCAAAATCTATATCCAATAGAATGTTCACTTTCATGTTATACAGCAACCTCACGTGCAAGTTGAGAAGAAGATTTCACAACATTTTATATGCCAATAGTGCATTAATCCATTTAAATTTTACCCGAATACATCTTATAATGCATGAATCCAATTTTAAATTTTACCCAAATGTCTTCTAGTGCTCAAACCACTACTAAGAGTAAAGGATCTGCTAAATTATGGGAGTGAGGGTCGAAAATACACCGAGTTTGTTTGCTAATCTTTACAAACTAGGGGAATTTCACGTGTGGGTCATTATATGCATGATTTGGATCAAATGATTAACTTATTCATCTTGGGTGGTCCGCACCTGTTTCTTACCTATTTGGTCTTAATGTGTTTGGATACATCAATGATTGCTTGCATGTTTTACATTCTTAATTGTGATATTACATAAAAGAAATACCACATTTGAAGTTGTGATTGGCTGGAATAATAATTTGTTTTTTCCTCCCTTCTACCCATTTTATGCATTTGCATTCAGCACTAATCACTTTCTTAAATTGATCAAACTAGATTGTCACAAATGAAGCTTGCAATAAGTCTAATGGATGTTTTCATCTACCCTCAATTTACCACAATGACTGAACCTATAATACCCCAAGACCGAGCCCTAGTTGAATTGTAAATATGTTTTATAGGCTGGTGAGCCAAGTGATTATAAGCTAGGAGGCTTATGTGATGAGTAGGCCAGCGAGCCTAGATGCTTAAGGCCAGTGAGCCTATTTTTGTATATGTAAACACTCATAGCATTAATATTAATACATCGATGTGTGTAGACGGACCAGGATAAAAGAGTATGGGGGACTAAGCTCCACTAGGAAGGGAAAGGGAGGGCTAGGAGACCAGGAAAAAGGGCTAAGCTTGAGGGCTTAACTCCAAGAGAATATTATATTATTATTTCCTAAAGACTATGGTGAGGATAATTATTTTATCCTAAGTCTCATGGAAGAGGCAATGGATCACAAGTGGAGAGAAAACAAGCTCTGGGAGAGCCACGTGTCAATCATGGTGCATGAAAATATATGTGGGGAAATTAGTCTGTTTTCCCATCTTTTCCCATTCACGCACGCACTCAGCCATTCACGCGAAGAACCATCCTTCTCCATTCATGAAGGAATTCATGTAGGAAACCATTGACTCCATCAGTTGAACCTCTCCATGCCTCACGCAGACCTTCAGCAGTGTTTCCGTACATTTCTGGTTATGCACAATGCACCTGTACTTTGCTTGAACCTGTATTATGCCTTACATGAATGTTGTTGTTTCCAACACAGTTCCTGGACAGAGCGTGGTCGCTTCCCTTACATGTTATATACCCGAGCTTTGTTGCTTCCATCACCCTTACTTGATTGAATTAGGAGTTGGACAAAAGAATTAGGTTGTTAGGTCTGTGGGTTTGTATGGATGGGTTGTCAGGCCCGTGGATTGAAGACATAGGTTGTCATGCATGTAAGCAACTCTCTCTAGGTGAGAGAGGTTGTTGGGGAAGTGATTTTATAGAGGAAACCCAACTACAGCTATACTTCTCTGAGAATTCTTGTCCGACATGTTGTTGAAGCCCTGGAAGGGAAGTGGGGTAGCCGAATGATTGTTTAACAGAGAAGGGGCACAATTCTTGGGGTGGGACAGACATGTGGGGAATGAGAGGTTGTAGGATGTTAGTGTGATTTGGATCCTGGGATGAAATCCTTCTTGTCGACTATGTAACTTCTTGTTGTCTCAGCCTAGCCTAGGAATTCCTTTATCCGGGTGGAGTTTAGCCCCAACTTGGGGGTGACCCACTACTAAGAGTGATGATCAACGTGGTCCAAGGCTGGGAGGATCGTGGAAGTTCTGCACGCAGTTGGTGGTCTTCTATAAAAAGATAAATAAAAATTATGTGTTCAATTGCATGTTGTGTATTTGTACATGTCTTATATTTATGATTATTTCCTGTATATGTTGTATGCATAGGCTTACTGTTATTTCCACATCAATCTATGTATTCTCAAAATGTGTTGTTTGTTTAAAGCTATATTTATATACAGATGAAATTATTGTAAGATTTTAGGTGGCATGACCCAGTCTGGGTAGGCTGGGTATGTTACAGTGTAATTAAGTTCCACAAGAGTTATTGTGTGTGACACAACCCAACATGTATAAGCCTGGGTGTGTTACATTTTGGGTTATTAGAAACAACAAAAGTAGTAATGGTGGCATGACCCTAGCCTTGGAGGCCCGGGGTATGCTACAATATGGTATCAGAGCTCTAGTTTGCAACACTGAGTCTGGATTAGGCCGTGTAAGTGGAAATTGAAGACAGTGTTTCAGAGTGAATTGTTGTCAAAATGGATAGAATTCAAGTTTCAGAATGTCCATGAGTGCCAAGAGGGCGCTGAGAGAACACCTTAGTTGTTTTGAAATCTCAGGAGTTTTAGCGGTTTGAGAAAGCTAGCAGTGGAAAGAAACCACAGTAACCATGGTTTTGGGGCCACAAAGTTTAGATTTGGGTCGTCGGATATGTTTAGGAGAAGAAAGATCGTTCATATTCATCAGATCTGGGAAAGGAGCATGACGATTAAACCCTCCAGTCCTTCAGACTTCGTTGCTTCAATAATTTTTAAGATTTTGACAAAAGGAGGCAAATTCCTCGAAGCTGCGAAGTCCCGAAGTGGATCTACACCATAGATCATTTGGGAGAAGGCAGACTGTTGGATCCCCCAAGTGGTTCGACATTTCGTCATTCATGGACATATGTTTGTGTTTGCGCGGAGTGGAATTTTATTCGAAGTATTGAAGTCCAGAACTAATCTGGATCATCCATTATCGGACACATGTGTCTGCAGATTAGCAAGTGTTTGGAATTTCGACGTCCGACAGTTCGAGGGTGGGTTGGTGTTCAATAGTGAAATCCTCTGAAGCCCGAAGTTCCGAAGTCTTGGAGCTCCGAAGTCCCAAAGCTCCAGGGAACACATGTTTGGAAGTTCGACGTTCGACTTTTTTGATGTGCTCTGGTGTGGAATTCTTCAAAGTCATGGAGCACGAGAGTGACGTGACATGATGACATCACCTGGAGTGACGTGGACGTGATTGAGAGTTTGAAAGTTCAGTGATCGAGATTTTTAAAGTGTGCATATGATAATTTTTCCAAAGTTCCGGAGCCCCAAAGTCCTGAAGCTCTGGGGAACAACTGTTCGGAAGATCGACATTCGAGAGTTATCAAGTATGTGGATGTGAAATCTTCTGAAGCCCGAAGTGTCGAAGTCTTGGAACGTCGAAGTGACATGGCCTGCTGACGTCACCTAGGGTGATGTGGACCCACTTAATACTTGGCATGTGTCATCTTGTTTCATGTTTTTCAAAGACGCTTTGTGCCAGTTAGAACTTGACACATGTCACCCGTCAGATTGGGCCACATGTTGTCTCTACATTTCTTCCACATAGAAACTCCCCTGGTGCGTGATTGCTGAAGAGGCTCTGAAATTTTGCCAATTCGGTGTTCAGGGGAATGTGTGTATGTTGTTTCAAGATCTTCCGAACCCCGAAGTAGGGGAGTGCCGGAGTAACGAAACACCAAAGTGCCAACCCAAGAATTCAGAAATTCAACGTTTGGGGGAATGTGAGTATATTGATGCAAGAACCCCCGAAGTGAAAATCTCTAGAGAGCTTCTTTGGGAATTCGCTAGTTCAACGTTCGGAGGGAACGATGTGTGGAGTAGGAGGAACTTCGGAAGCCCAAAGTTGCGAAGACCCGAAGCTCCGAATTAGCGGAGCCCTGAAGCTTTGAAGGTATATCGTGCAAGACTTTGTCAGTTCGACGTTTGGTAGAAATAAGGCATGAGGTAGTAAGAGCCTCCGAAGCCCAAAGTTCAGGAGCCCCGAAGTCCCGAAGCTCTGGATAAGCGCATATCAGATAATCACTTAGACATAGCCCTTGGTCATATGAGACTTCGGTTGAAAGAAAAGAGGGCTAGTGTCGAATTGTTGTTTTCAAAGACAAATTATTTAGATATCCATAACTTTATGCTCAAGACTCAGAATTGAGCAAGGGAGAAGTCATTGGAAATATATTGGATAGTAGAATATCACTATTCACCCAGAAAATTGAGCTAAAAAGTCAAGTTCTCAAAAAATCAGAAGAAATAAGTCTGATATATTATTGGACCAGAATGGTTCATATTTTTCATGAAATTGATGAGTCTGTTAACCTGACAAAGTTCTGTTGGATGCACATTTTTCAGAGTTAACAACAACTAGATCAGACCAGGATCAACACATATTGCAGAGGGATGGAAGAGACACAGGGGGCTTACATCCAGGAAGATGAGATCAAAGGGATGGATGTCCATGTGGGTATTGACAGAACAAACTCCAATGGACATGGAGAAGGAAAGGCTGAAAACATGAATATGGTAGAGATCATTAGAAATTTACAGAAAGATGTCCGAAGTCACAAGACTAATAATGAAATGCTTATGAAATCCAAGGAGTAGCAGGAGGACTTCAACGTGAAGTTAATGCTGTAATATCCCTAGGCCGAACCCAATTGTAAATGTAAATGAAAATGTACTTAAGTTGGTGAGCTATTTGATATCATTTTTGTATGCACCTTTCATGGAAAAGTGTGTGCATGTACTACGCAGTAAAATGATGAAGTGTGCACATTCTAGGATACCGACGCAAAATTTTAAGTGTGCGCGATATTCAGTCCAGGGAGCCTTTGTGTATATGTTGTGTTTTATAGGCTGGTGAGCAAGTTTTGTGTTGATTAGGTCGGAGAGCCTAGATGTTAAAGGCCAGTGAGCCTATTTTTGTATATGTTTCACCATTAATATAAAATACATCGATGCGCGTAGACCGACCACAATAAAAGAGTACGAGGGACTAAACTCCACTGGTTAGGGAAAGGGGGGAAATAAAAGTTAAGGAAAAGGGGCTAAGCTAGGGAGCTTAAGCCAAAAAGAAATATTATATTAATATTTCTTAAAGTATAAAGTATGGATAATTATTTTATCCTAAGTTCTAAGGATGGGGACAAGTGGGCCAAAGTAGCTCCCAACATGACAAGTGTCAAGTCGGGGACATGCATACATATAGTTTGGAGTTAGTTCATTTTCAGAGGCTGACCATCATTTAGTCATTCATTTCATGATCACTCACACACTCATTGAGATATCCTCTATGCCTTCCTATCACTGTACCTGAACCTGTATCTATACCCATACCTGTTTGTGTAGTTGGTTAGCTTGGGAGCTGGACTGAAGAAGCGGGTTGTCAGGCCCGTGGGATATTGAAGAGGTGGGTTTTCAAGCCCATGAGAAATCTCTCAAGGTGAGAGAATTGTTGGGAATTGATTTTCGAAGGTGCTAAACTACAACTATAGGGATCTGAGACTTCATGTCTGGCCTGTTTTTGAAGCCTGGAAAGGAAGTGGGGTAGTCGAATGACTATTGAGCATAGAAAGGGTACACTTCCTCGGGTGGGACAGGCATGTGGGGAATGAGGGACTGTAGGTTGTTAGTTTGAGATGGCACCTGTGACAGAGTCTTTCCCGTTGTGTGAGATTCATTAGCCTGGCTAGGAATCCCTTTACCCGGGTGAAGTTTAGTCCCATCTCGGGGGTGAACCACTGCTGGGAGTGATGTGCAGTGTGGTTTAAGGCTGGGAGGTTCATGGAAGGTCTGCACGCAGTTGATGATATTCTTACCAAGATAAGTGTCAATTGTGTGATAAATTTACATGATGCATTATTATTTACGTGTTTATTTTTATGGGTTTATCCTATGTGTGGTTGTAACTGTTTTTATATTTATGGGTATTGCCTATATATGTTGCATGTATATGTTTATTGTTATTTTAGTATGAATCCGTGCATTTGCAGAATGTGTTTTTCTATTTACATTTTATATATAAAGTTCTGCAAGATTTCTGTGTGTATATGTTTTAATTGCATGTAGTTCAAAAAATTTATGTGGCATAGCTCAGTTATATGTTGGGTATGTTACAGTATGTTGAGAAGAGAATAAAAACATTTTCTAGAGTAGCATGGCTCGACATGGGTGGCCGATGATGTTACAAATGCAGAGCTTGGACAAAATTGAAAAGATATTGAATAAAGAGAATGGCTCAAGCAAATCAGGAAGTCATAGGTCTCCTGAGGAGAAAGGAAGATCAAGAAGTGTTGGCATACAACACCATCACTCCTCAAGGCATTCCAATAGGAGAGCACACAACAACGCCAGTTCATCCCCTGTCATGAAGCTTAAGAAGAGGTCTGGGGTGGATGAACTGCGAGGAGAAATGAACAAGATCAAACCTCCTACGTTTGATGGTGAGCACAAGAAGGATGAAGATGTTGAGACATGGCTGTTAGGCATGAGAAAATATTTTCAATTGCATAATTATTATTCCCATGCACAAGGAAGAATTTCTATTGATCAGCTCAAGGGAAAGGCATCCATGTGGTGGGACCATCTTGTGCAGGTGCAACACATTAAAGAGAAAAATGTTTCTTGGAAGGAATTCAAAAAGTATTTTGAAAAGAAATACTTGACTAAAAGATATTATGACAAGAAAATGAAGGAGTTCTTTGAACTCAAGCTTGGAAGTATGTCCATTGATGAATATGAAAGAAGGTTTTTGGAACCGTAAAAGTATGTCTCCTTCATTAAGGATGAGATAATTAAGATTCAAAGGTATTTGAGTGGGATTCCATCTTTCATCAATGATAAAATACAATATGATGATCCCAAGACTTTGGAAGAGACCATAAGGTGAGCTAAATTCCTATCATAAAGGAAAGCCAACTTTCCAAAAGTCTTGGGAAGAAAAAAAGAAGTTCAAGCTCGAACAAAGGAAGAAGGGGAATAAACCACCATTCTTCAGAAATAGTCCTCAGGGAAAGCCAACTTCTAGAGAGCCCAAAGTGATTGAGACAAGTGGACAAAGGCCAAGGAAACCACCCATTCAATGTTGGGGTTGTAAAGGAGACCATAAGTATAGATATTGTCCTCACAGAAGTGAAAAAGTGAGATATTTTCACAATGTACAACAAGATGAAATAGTGGAGGACATGGGCATAAATGTACCAAGGATCTATGAAACCTTGTACAACAAGCAAGTTGAATTTCAATCACACGTGATTGAAGTGGAAGGTATGATCAACAACCAAACCATTGCAATTTTTAATTGATTTAGGAGCTAGTCATAGTTATATAGATCCTAAGATGGTGGAAATATTTCATTTGCCAATAAGAGAGCATGTGAAATCTTGGTTGGTGCAGCTAGCTACCAGAGCTAAGAGAAAAGTTAATGAGTTGGTTAAGTCATGTCCAGTGGACATGAATGGGCCGAGCACCAAGAAATATTTGGACATATTTCCTTTAGGTTCCTGTGAATGTCTAATTGGGATGGATTGGTTGGACCAATGCCATGTTGTCTTAGACTGTCATAACAAGGCATTTACTTTCCTGGATGAGGAAGGGAACCTAAGGACAGTCCAGGGAATTCCCAGGGCAGTAGCTGTTAGAGAAATATCAGTAATGCAGTTGAAGAAGTGTTACAGAAAGGGTTGTCAAATATTTGCAACCCATATGGAATAAACACCTAATGATAACATGTCAAATATTGAAGATTATGCAGTCTTGAAGGAATTTGAAGATGTATGTAAAAAAATACCAGGACAACCCCTAAAAGAGATATTGATTTCTCTATAAATTTGATGCTTGGAGCAACTCCAATATCCAAGACTCCTTACAGGATGAGTACACTAGAGTTGAAGGAGTTGAAAGTGTAGCTCGAAAAGATTCTGAAGAAGGGGTATATACGCCCAAGTGTGTCACCGTGGGGTGCCCCAGTTTTATTTGTGAAGAAGAAGGATGGAACATTGAGACTTTGTATTGACTTCAGACAGTTGAACAAAGTAACTATAAATAATAAGTATCCTTTGCCAAGGATCAATGACCTCTTTGATCAGTTGAAGATTGAAAAAATATTCTCAAAGATTGATCTCAGATCAAGTTACCATTAGGTAAGAATCAAAGATGAAGACATCTGCAAGACTTCTTTCAGAACAAGGTATGGCCATTATGAGTTCACAGTGGTGCCATTTGGGTTATCAAATGCATCGTCTTCATGTGTTTAATGAATGGTGTTTTCCGAGAGTACCTAGATAAGTTTGTTATTGTCTTTTTGGATGACATTCTTATATATTCCAAGTCAAAAGAAGAGCATGAGTATCACTTGAGGATGTTATTACAAGTGTTAAGGGAGGATCAGTTGTATTTCAAATTGAGCAAGTGCTCATTTTATCAGAACCAAATTCATTATTTGGGGCATATCATATCCGAGGAAGGGATAACAGTGGACCCTAAAAAGATTGAGGCCTTTAAATGGTGGTCAACATATAAGAATATGACATAAGTCAAATCATTCATGGGCCTTACTGGCTACTACAAAAGATTTATTGCAAGATTCTTAAAGATTGCACAACCGATCACTTCCTTGCAAAATAATGGAATGAAATTTCAGTGCACATAGGAGTGTGAAAAGAGTTTTCAGCACTTGAAACAATTATTAACCAGTGCTACAATACTAAGGATTGTTGATCCAAATGAATACTTCATTGTATGCATAGATGCATGTAAGGAATGACTTGGTGGAGTCCTCAGTCAAAATGGTTTTGTTGTATGTAATGAATCAAGGAAGTTGAAGGGGCATGAAAGGCATTATGCCACTCATGATTTGGAGTTGGCAGCCATAATGCATGCCTTGAAGAAGTGGAGGCACTATCTAATGGGAAAAAGGTTCGAGTTAAGGACAAACCATCATGGTGTGAAATATTTATTCGAACAACCATTTCTAAATGCCAAGAAAAGTAGATGGTTGGAATTTCTCAGTGAATACGACTTCGATATAAAGCATATGAAAGGGAAAAAGAACAAGGTGGTTGATGCACTCATCAGAAGAGTGCATGAGTTGCATGCTACAACCATCAACATGTATTAATCTGATCTGAAAGACAAAATCTTGGAGGCTGCTAAATCATATTTGCAATAGAAGGAATTAGTGACAAAGAGGGTGATTCAAGTGATTGAGGATATGTCGAGGATGTATGTAATGGATAAATCATCAAAATGGGAAGACTATCTACACTTGGTAGATTTTTCTTACAACAATGGGTACCAAGCATCTCTGAAGATGAGCCCATTTGAGGCACTTTATGGAAGAAAATGCAACACACTTGTAAGCTGGGACAACCCAACAAATAGAGCAGTAGTTGGACCAGATTTGCTTAAGGAAATGGAAGAACAAATGTAAAAAATAAAGCAGAATTTAAAGGTTGCTCAAGATAGGTAGAAAATCTATGTTCATAAGAGCAAAATTCACAGGGAATTTAAAATGGGTGATCATGTATTCCTGAAAGTGAAGGCCAACAAAAGTTCCCTGAAGTTGAGAAACTGTTCCAAGTTGGTAGCTTGTTATTTGGGTCATTTGAAATCCTAGAGAGAATTGAGCCTGTAGCTTATATGCTTGCATTAAATGCATCAATGTCTATTCATAATGTATTCCATGTATCATTGCTCAAGAAGTATATACCTGATGTTAATCATGTTATTGATTGGAATGTGATTCAGGTGGAGCAAGAATGCGCTTTTCAAGTTCATCTAGTGTGCATACTGGACTGGAAGATCAAGCAGCTCCAGAATCGAGCTATAGAGCTAATAAAGGTTCAATGGACCTAGTACGGTCCTTAGGATGTAACTTGGGAGCATGAAGATGCTATACGGGTAGAATACCCGCATCTTTTTTAATATTTTTGAAAATATTGATGATAATATGTAAATAAGATGCACCGAGGACAAAGCATAAATAAGGGGAACGGATTGTAATACCCCAAGACCGAGCCCCAATTGAATTGTAAATATGTTTTATAGGTTGGTGAGCCAAGTGATTATAAGCTAGGAGGCTTTTGTGATGATTAGGTCGGAGAGCTTAGATGCTTAAGGCCAATGAGCTTGTTTTTGTATATGTAAACACTCATATCATTAATATTAATACATCGTTGTGTGTAGACCAACCACGATAAAAGAGTATGGGGGACTAATCTCCACTAGGAAGAGAAAGGGAGGGTTAGGAGACTAGGAAAAAGGGCTAAGCTTGAGGGCTTAACTCCAAGATAATATTATATTGTTATTTCCTAAGGACTATGGTGAGGATAATTATTTTATCCTAAGTCTCATGGAAGAGGGAATGAATCAGAAGTTGAGAGAAAATGAGCTCTAGGAGAGCCATGTGTCAATCATGGCGCATGCAAATATATGTGCGGAAATCAATCTGTTTTCCCATCTTTTCCCATTCACGCATCAACTCAACCATTCATGTGGAGAACCATCCTTCTCCATTCACGAAGGCATCCACGCAAGCATCCATTGACTCCATCAGTGGAACCTCTCCACGCCTCACGCAGACCTTCAACAATGATCTCGTACATTTCTGGTTATGCACAATGCACCTGTACTTTTCCTGAATTTGTACTGTACCTTACCTAATGTTGTTGCTGGCAATGCAGCTCCTGGATTGAGTGTGGTTGTTGCCCTTACCTGTTCTATACTCGAGCTTTATTGCTACCATCACCCTTCCTTGATTGAATTAGGAGCTGGACAGAAGAAGCAGGTTGTTAAGCCGGTGGGTTTGTAGTGGCGGGTTCTCAGGCCTATGGATTGAAGAAGCAGGTTGTCAGGCCTATAAGAAACTCTCTTCAGGTGAGAGAGGTTGTTGGGGAAGTGATTTTCCAAAGGGAGCCCAACTGCAGCTATAGTGCTCAGAGAATTCATGTCTGGCCTATTGCTGAAGCCCTGGAAGGGAAGTGGGGCAGCGGAAGGATTATTTAGCAGAGAAGGGGCACACTTATTGGGGTGGAACAGGTATGTGGGGAATGAGAGGTTATATGTTGTTAGTGTGAGTTGGCTCTTGGGATGAAATCCTTCCTGTTGACTGTGTAACTTCCCGTTGTCTCAACCTAGCCTAGGAATCCCTTTATCTGGGTGGAGTTTAGTCCCAGCTCGGGGGGGACCCACTGCTGTGAGTGATGAGCAGCGTGGTCTAAGGCTGGGAGGATCATGGAAGGTCTGTACGCAGTTGGTGATCTTCTATAAAAAGATGAGTATCAATTATGTGTTCAATTGCATGTTGTGTATTTGTACATGTCTTATATTTATGAGTATTGTCTGCATATGTTGTATGTATAGGCTTACTGTTATTTCCGTATTACTCTGTGTATTAGCAGAATGTGTTGTCTATTTAACGCTATATTTATATACAGATGAAATTATTGTAAGTTTTTTGGTGGCATGACCCAGTCTCGGTAGGCTGGGTATGTTACAATGTAATTAAGTTCCACAAGGGTTACTGTGTGTGGCACAACCCAACATGTATAAGCCTGGGTGTGTTACATTTTGGGTTATCAGAAACAACAAAAGTAGTAATGGGCATGACCCCGACCAGGGAGGCTCGAAGTATGCTATAGAAACAATTATATATGTAAGGTAAATTCAAACGCTTTAGTGGTGACATGAAGGGTTATAGAAGGAAATCAATTCATTCTCATGATCAATTTGTTTCTTTTGTTGTTGCATGTCCAAAATTAAAACCGACTCCAAATTTGTCCATTCATCCAATTTCACACAAAGGTTGTATAGGATTTATTAGATGCATTAGATTTACCTGCTCTTATCAGTTCTTTAAATCCTACATTGCTCTAAACCCTCTCCAAAACAAAATCTCATGGTTTTTAAACAAAGTAACTACACCATTTCACTTTAATATTTCATTTCCCTTATTTATGAGGTATGCTAATTTTTAACAAAATCTTATGCTAAATGTTTATTAAATCTCATTGTTGAGCATATATTTCCCAACTAACATGGGAAGGATTGAGCTGACATGCATCTGTTTTTCATTTTCATTCACATAATTCAAATCATGTATGCTTTTCGTTTTAAATTATGGGCCACCGATACACTAAATGAGTTGAGAGTAGCTGGAGGATCCAAATGGAAGGAACGTCCTTGACGTGGCAGCTGTTTTTATAAACTATTGAATTGACACATAATATGAGTGTTTACATTTTTCAAATATATGGAATTTTATGTTTGACACCAGTATCACAACTAAACCCAAATGGAAGGTTCAGATATGATCCCATCAGCCATGAGAATCCAGATATGGTTAATAAAGAGAGCATGTTAACCTAGCTGTAAACATTAAAAGTCTTGTGAATCCAAAAATGTCTCCACTGCTTTCCATTTGAACTGGGCATTGGCATCCAAGGAAATTGGAATTGCAACTAGCTGTAAAGCTTATTCAGTCCAGGGTCCGGAGGCAGGTACATGATGAATCGTCATCCATAATTGATTGCAATGCTCTCCAGGTTGTCACTGGTGGTCTTCAAGGAAAGTTGAATAAATAGTAAGATCTGCTCGAGATGTACAGTACACTGTACTGTCTACCGTATAGCTCGTCAATCAATCAATGAGATCACGGTTCACGATCATCCATATAAATAAAAATAAAAATAGGACAGACTAAGAAAATTTCAAAAAACCTTCAATATACCTTGCTGCTGCAGATCAGGAGTTTGCCTTTAATTTATTCATCCAAAAACATATATTCTTGCAGCACACATTTATACATTACAGCCAGAGAACTGCATCCCTGTCTTCCCTGTAGTGGCACGATGCCCGGACAGTGCACTCTTTTGAATGATAGCATGTGACGACCTTGTGGGTGGATTACACGTCAGGCACTTCAGAGTTTGACAGCCCGTTGTTTCACATTTCTGTATCCCATTACCAGGTCGTTTAATTTCACCAATCGTCCTACTATAAATAAATGCAGCCACAAAGTGTAAAACGAAAGCCATGGAGGGTGCCTAGATTTATAGAAAATAAATGGCATCTTCAAAAACCTAGCATAGGTTGCAGGGTTCAACAGTAAGCGACTTGAGGGGCAGCCCTTCTCTGCTAGTTTCATGGCGATTTCAAGCGTGAAGAAACTCATTGCAGCGTGTCTCTTGCTATTGGTTATATGTCGAGTAAGAGAAGACTGCTTCTATTGTGTGTGTCAGTCACGTTTGAATTGTTTACTATTTGAGTATTGTTATAGCCTGCGAGGCATTTACATTTACAGGTTCTCTCTTGGCATGACAGGTATCTGCAGAGAATGCCACTATTGGGAATTTGACGTTCTCTGGAGTAAGAGGATGTCAGGTTTTTCTTTTTCAATCCCATTGATTTAACTTGATGGTTGCTAACTATGTAGTTTTTCCTTTTGATTTTAGCTTGAAGCACCTGGCATATACCGGAGGCTTCTCCCAGCAATAGGTGCGGTTTACATCTCCATGAACATCATTGAGTACATGTGGTTTGAACAGTGGATCGATATCATGTTAAATGTTTCTGTGTGCATAGTTTGGTAAACAGATGAGCAGTTGATGCAGAAATTCCTAATCAGTTTAGTGTAGTGGTGGGAAGTATTAAAGCAGTTTGGTAAATAAATGAGTAGATGATGCAGAAATTCCTAATCACTTTAGTGTAGTGGTGAGAGGTATTAAAGCCTTCAATGACACACAATCCAAACTATAACTCATCTTATACAGGGATTTATGCCGCTGTCACCTGATTATAGCATATTACATATATATTTTATAACATATTACAATATGTTTTTTTTTTGATATATTATGTAATTAGTTAATTTTAGTGATGAGAGATTTTGAAAGTTCTAAATTATTAATCTAAATTATATTTAATTATGTAATTATAATTAGTTAATTTTAGTGGTGAGAGATTTTAAAGCATTTTAAATCACCAATCTAAACTACACTTATCATATGGGGATTTGTTCAAATGCAAGTATCACTGTACATACATAATTGCTACATAAATCATGAAATCTCTTTTAACATTTTGAATTACACTTATCATATGGAGATTTGTTCAAAAGCACTATATGAATCATGAAATCTCTTTTAACATTTTGAACTACACTTTTCATAGATTTGTTCAAAAACACTTATCACTGTACATACATAATTGCTATATGAATCATGAAATCTCTTCTAACATTTTGAGTTTTGGTGGTTAATAGTATGTAATTTTGTCATGATCTTAACATAGTTTATGTCTTTTAACATTTTGAGTTTTGGTAGTTAATAGTATGTAATTTTGTCATGATCTTAACATAGTTTCAATAAAGAGGGTTTGTTGTTAATATCTCTTTTTAACATTTTGAGTTTTGGTAATTAATAATATGTAATTTTGTTATGATCTTAACATAGTTTCAATAAAAAGGATTTGTTGTTAATATAGTTTCAAGGAGGAAGGGTCAAGAAGAGGGTTTGTTTCAAGGAGGGAGGGTCAAGAAGAGGGTTTGTTGTTAACATAGTTTCAAGCAAGGAGGGTTTGTTGTTAACATAGTTTCAATGATCGCTCTGCATACATAATTGCTATATAAATCATGAAATTTCTTTTAACATTTTTGGATTTGGTAGTTAATAGTATATAATTTTGTCACGATTTTAATATAGTTTCATGAAGGGAGGGTTTGTTGTTAACATAGTTTCAAGGAAGGTTTGTTGTTAATAATATATAATTTTAAAAAATGCTCTGATTTTTGTCATGATTACATTAAAAGAATGGTGTATATAATGGTTATGTTAATCAAGACAATTATTAAAAAATAATATGGCTTAATATAATATGGTTGATTAGTTAAAAAAATTGGTGGAGATTTAGTATATTTTAACATATTAATCTGAAACATATCATCATCTATATAATAATTTTAACAAGTGTCTTAAAAAAATTGTTCATGATTAATGAAGTACGTGAAAGTCTATTTTATTTTGAAAATTAAAATTAAAAATTAATTTCCAGATGTCTATAGAATAGATTCTTGGTTTTTCGTCTCATTGTAATATTTATCACTATTCATTTCGTTGTTTTTACTCAAGGTTTATTGTCCAAAAAATGGATCCTAATATAGATCTGAAAAGTGAAAAGTTCACCAACAAAAGTAAGTACTGTGGGTTCACCAACAAAACAAAAGTAGATACTGGGGATTCTCCATATACCAAGTGACTATATTTTCTTGATGATTTTGGTCAATTTTTCCTCAATAGCTGTATCTATTTTCATATATCACAATTTGATTTCTCAATTTAGTATAAAAGTTCTGGATGTGGTGGTTGATTAGTTAATGTTGAGGATCTTGTCTTGTTTTGCAGACTGTGACGCTGCATGTGAGGAGCGGTGCAAACTGAACTCTCGGCATGGTCTGTGTACGAGAGCTTGCGGGACGTGCTGTGAGCGATGCAACTGCGTACCGCCTGGACAAAGTGGGAATAGAGAGCTCTGCGGCGCCTGCTACGCCAATATGACAACGCATCACAACAGAACCAAGTGTCCTTGAATGCTCTGGAAGGATCTCATTGCTGTGTATATTTTGGTTAAAATATATTCTCTATCCGTGTGCTGTACTGTGCAGTGCTCCTTCGCTTTCACTTTTTCATATACTAGTCTTAATATAACATTAGTTCTTACTGAAATTTTATCGCTGATCTTTAGTTTGTCATATGTATTATAAAACATTGTGTGTATTATTTTATTTCTTATATTGATTTATTTTTATTTCGAAAGGGTACATCTATTTACAATAAGCATAATTAATCATTTTTTAATCTAAAATTTTAATTTGATGGCTAACAATTAAAGATGCTGGCATATTTTTAGTGGTCCTCCCAAATCAATGAATGTGATTTTCTCTTCATAATTTTCTTGTATTTTTTAATGCATCCGTTAACTTGTTTACCTTTTAACATTTACCTAATCATATTAAAAAATTACTGTAGCACTATATGATTGCCACTTTTAAATGATTAAACTTTGGATTTAGCACGCTGACTACACTGATTGTAGAGACTCATTTTCTGGCTGTACATTTCATTTTCTGTCCATTCGATATTCATAAGTCACGATTTTGAGTGACTATGCTAGTTTAATTAACAAACAGGACAATAGCAAGTATAGAAAACTGTGAAAATTGTTTTAAAGGGGAATAGGAGACGTTTTAAAATACTGAAATGGGACATAACGTACAAAACCTTTTTAATAAAAATGTTTGGAATTAAGTTAAAATTAATGAAAAAAAAATTGCATGTTGACCCATTCAAAATATTCTGCATACTTGTGTCCACATTTATATGTTTTATAAAGTCTAGATCTTACTTACGACCAAATGTATATGTTTTACAAATTCTAGTTTTTGCTATGCTAATGACAATCGTTCAAAATTCATTCATAGGTTTTACTAACAATTTCAAATCCAAATAGGGTGTTCAAATTTATATTTTTATGTTTTTTATTTTTTTTTAAGGTAACTATGACTAAAATTTGACAAAATTATTGATGATTAAATCTTAATTTTATATATTTTATATATTGTTTAAATTTTTTTAATGTATAATCTCAAAATTTTTTAAAACATTTGTTATAGACCATCATAATCATTGAAATTTGTAATTTTAATTATTTTTCTAAATTTATTGACTATTTTTCTAAATTTTATATGACAAATAAAAACTAAAATATTAAAAAAAAATTAAAATAAAAACTAAAATATTTCAAACTATATCATTTTTATTGAATTTAAAACTAACATTTAAAACAAAATTAATAACATTTATAAAATTTATAATTGCTTTAAAATATTCAACACATTTTTTGAAATCCATTTTTTTTTACCTAATTGACCATGTTCAAATTTATAACTTTTCTGGACGTACAAGTTACAATTTTGAACAATATATCCCAAGTTTATAACTAGCACCCACCTTTTAATGTCCAAATTAAAAATACAAAGTTTTTTCTAATTTGGATTTTAAATAATATATCCCAAGTTTATAACTCTCACCCACCTTTTAATGTCCAAATTAAAAATACAAAGTTTTTTCTAATTTGGATTGCTTTTAGATGTTAGAGAACACAAGTTTAAAGGTACCCATTATTATTGATATTCTCCACATCTATAGCCTTTCTCTAAATTCCACGTCTCAACATTGTTTTCAAATTCATAATTAAGATATGCTTTTACTTGTGTACAAATTCATAACTAAGATCTGCTATTTAATGTTTTAATTGGTGTCTTCCCAAGTTTAAGATTTTATGCTAAGAATAATATTCCAAAAGGGCCTTTTTCAAGTTTATACTGCTTTGTAACAATGCACATGAATGAGAATTTTTATGCTAAGAATAATATTTCAAAAGGGCCTTTTTCAAGTTGTTACTACTTTGTAACAATGCACATGAATGAGAGTTGGCTTGTTTGAAGGGTTTTATTTGACACAACTATTTTTCTCGTTTTTAAAAGAAAAATTAAGAATCAAAATGTAATAATATATATGGATAACAGAATTATTTCACATATTTGATTTTTTTTTATTTTGATGAAGGTGGTCAACCACTAGCACAAAATAATGTTTTATTGCCACAACTATAAATGTGGGGAAAACACATTTAATGGTCCAATATCTTCCCAACCAATGCAATATGGGTTTTGGACCTTAGAGAGGTTGCACGAGCATGAATTGTACAAGTTCATTCTAGAAAAATGAATGTTCATCGTATGAAAAAACCTTGCGATGAGAAGATTTGGTTGATCGGTGTCTTGATATATGCCAAAAACTAAGTTGTTGTGTGGATCGACCTGATTAGATAGAGAGGGAAGTACAAAATAATGTGGAAAACCTGTTGGATCATGTTGTCATTGATGCCAATTGTTTGATTATTTGGGATATTGTTGGATCATGTGTCATTGATGCAAATGGTTTGATTGATTGATGTCAAGTAATTGATTGATTGATGATTGTTTTTTATGAGAATGATAGATGTCAAAGTGGAAACCAATTGATAAAGATGGATCATTGATATGATGCATAGATGAAGATGGATCAATGAGTTGTCATTGATACATGATGATGCATAGTTTGTTTGATGAAAAGATGACTCATTATTGTCTTATCATGATTGATAAGGTACACAAATGGATGAACTCCAAAGTGGTCCCCTTATGGTGAAAGCCTTCACGGGAAGACGCTTTGCGGATTGAGTTATCCTAGAAGAATGGTTGGAGGGCCCATAGTTGTATGTGGAATAGTGAGATGAAGATCAATGAAGTTGTTGGTGAAACTATCCTAGATGGATAGTTCTTGTCATGTCATTTCCGGTGGTATGTGGAATGTCACATAACTCCTCACGGTTTGAGAGTTATGGCCTTATGAAGTTGGAGGACCCCCATATGAAGGCTTGAAGCCCCCAAGGTCAAAGAAGTCAAAGTGCTTGAAAAGAAGAAATCATTATTTAAATGATAAAGTAAAGTGACAAAATCAAGAT
>JASDQU010100398.1:254483-274124 GCA_032191745.1 Picea mariana
GTGTATAGGGTGAGTATGTACGGGGGTTGTCTGAAGACAGGGAGCGTATGGTGGACAGAATGATGAAGACTTGTGTTTGAGCTGGTGCCAAGCTCTTGGATGATTAAGCAGGTTCCAGATCTGCATTCTATGGCCTTAGATCTATTATTGATACACTGATATGATTACATTATTGTCTTTATGAATACTATTGCTTGATGTGATGGGAATGCTTAGGGCATTCTTGGTATGGTTTCTATGATGTGGTTCAGTTTGGTTGATTTGGTTTATGGAGTGATCAATACTCTTGTAATTCAGTAGTGACATGATTGTTATGGTATACTAGATGCTTATACATGTTTGAGATAGCATTCATATTGATCTATTGTAGAGCATGAACAACCTATTGGAGAGCTTGGAGATGTTGTGACTAACTATGGGTTAGTTTGGACAGTGGAAGAAAGAAGAGAAAGTGATTGCAGACTGCAGAGGATCTGAGCATGTGAAGCAAAGCAAAACTCTAGTTGCTCAGAAGCATACGCATGTTGCATCATACACTGGCCGCGTGCACACGCGGTCTGTAGTGAACCAGGGCGCGTGCACATGCGGGTTGTACTACTGATAGGTTGCATACCTGTTGACATATTGATATCTATTGAGGATTGCTGCCTCATCTCAGTTGGTGCTGAGGGTGTAAGCTAAGTTTTGCATTATAGAGATGGTGCTCTTGTAGAGTTGTACTCTATTCAGTTGTTGCTGATAAACCCTAGATCGTTGTCCATAATAAAAAGAAAAATTGTACATACATCTTGTGTTCTTTGTGGTGATGACTTATTGATGATATGTGTTGTTGAAATATGTTGCTGATATATGTTCACATCTAACTGGTTATAAATGACAACAATGGGTAATGAATAAATGTTGAATGTTAACTAAGGAGTTTCATGTAAAGAGGCAAGTTTGGGGAAAAAGAACACCACACTCATTCACCCCCCCTCTAAGTGTGGTAGGTGTGTCCAACAAAACCATCGATAAAAATTGTCAAAGTTTGTCGAGATTATTATAATGAACTTGTTAGTCGAAAAGTGAATTAAATTTACACGAATCACTATTTTTTTGTTATTCAAAATTCATTTTTGAATAAAGAAAGTATGTTGAAAAAATACCAAGGCATTTAGATTCTATAGAAATAATCAATCAAATCTAAGAACCTAACAATTTCTCACAGGATTTCGAACCATCATTTCATAGAATCTTTAACTTACAGCTTAAATAAATCCTAACTTACCATTCGACTAAAGTATCTCATGGATCACAGTTTTCACTGTTGGTAAGTTGCTCGGTTGATCAACTATGCAGTTTATGGATAGACAAATCGACTTGATCAAACAGGGGTATGTTTTTTAGTAATATAAGAAGCCATAGTCGAAGAAAGTCCCGACTTAATGAAAAATAACAAGTCGATTTGGTTGAACACCCATAATAATCGTGAATAGGAATTGCATGTGTTTGATCTAGCTAAAGGTCTGCTTGGGTGTCTCTCTGCTTTTCTCATGTATGGGAGGATATGGTTGAATGTTTGATATGTGTGTTTTGACCCGAATCTTAAGATCCAACAGTAGTTAGGAATGGGAAAGACTTTTTTTATTGGATCCCATGGAGTTTCAAGCTAAAGTTTCAAATTATAAAAGTGAGTTGAGTCAACTCATGAATGTAAAGTATATCTGAAGTCTATTATTTGTGGTTGAGTTAAAAATGTGAATTGTTTAACGAGAAAGTTTTACTTCTATAAAAGATGTTACATGAAATATAATCTAGTCCATAACTGAGTCAGTCAAGTCAACTAGACTTTAATCTGGCTGGGCCCAGTCCACAGTTTAAGTTTAGTCTAGTCGAGTTTTTAGTAGTCTTAGTAGAAAATGTCATCAATCGATTGAGTCATATTTGTTAAAAAATCTAAGTTGAAGTAGAAAGGAGGGTGTTAAATGTTTGTCTTTAAATCAAGGCAATCCCCTCCACCTATGTAATGTATGTTGGTCTTTAGCCAATGAGATCTGTTCCTCATCGACGTTAGTGGATTCCTAGTCAACGACACAAAGTCAAGCTCTGCATAGGAAAAATTATTTGTATTTTACTACCAATTAGAGAGTCATAA
Source organism: Picea mariana (assembly GCA_032191745.1). Lineage (NCBI taxonomy): Eukaryota > Viridiplantae > Streptophyta > Pinopsida > Pinales > Pinaceae > Picea > Picea mariana. Next base: position 256,618 of record JASDQU010100398.1, read on the forward strand.
TAGAGTCCATTGAGTTATGTTCTAGTTGAGTCAGTCAAGTCATGATCATGCAAAGTCATAGTTGAGTCGTAGAAGAGTCATCTTTCATGTAATGTAACATGTAGACTCCATACATTCTTAAAGACCAAAATACATAAAGAATCACATCCATGATTGAGAGCAAAAAAGAAACAAGTTTGATGAGTAGAAAAATAATAAAGAATTGAAAGATTGAGCATTGATGATGAACATTTTGAAAACAATTGAAGGCATTCAATAAAGAGACATTTCATAATACACACACACAAGAGCTTAAAAGACAATATAATGACACCATAAATGCTGAATTGATCAAGCCCCCTCATATAAAAATTTCAGAATAGTTCTTGAGTTTTGACCTTGGAAGTTAGAAAGTAGAGAAATAGTAGGTTGGACTAAGCATGGTGTTCCACTGTAATGTGTGTGAAGAGGAAAGATGAGCATAGGATGGGCCAAGAACTACCTCGAAGGAATGATGGTATAAAATAAGCGAAGAAGACCACTGTAGGGTGGGGTAGCTAAGCGTTGGAGACTCATTGACTGCACATACATTTACTAGATTAAAGAATAATGCTAAAGAGTAACATGTCATTAATTATCTTCACACTTGCTCAAGACGAGCAATGATTTGAGTGTGGGGGATATGTTGGGAGGCCTTTTAGGCCCTTGTAATAAACAATAATACATTATACACTAGCATAAGAATATATGAATACATGTAATAAAGTAAGTAAATGCATGTAGAGTATAAATGAAACCTAACGAAGGATTATTTGGATTATGTGCAACCACTCCAACCATCTCTCTATTGTATATATGCTCATGAAGATGGAATACAAACTCGATTGGTTAACCTTCTCAAATACTTATATCTTCTTGAGTATGGGTGTGTTTCTAATATTCTTGCTATAATGTAGCTCTGCTTTCTTGAATGGTTGCCTCTAATACCTTGACAACAACAATGCCAATGCTGGCATTTAGTACCCCTCGAGACTAGGTACACTCTCTTCTTGTCCACTTAAACCATGCTTGAGCACTTTTCAAATTTCTTCAACTACCAATGTATATTGGTAACAATGTTTCTTTCTCAAGAAAAAACCATCAATAACACCAAGACCAAACATCTAATGAGAGTGTTTTTCTTCTCTCTTACCGAAGAATTAGAAAATCAATTCTTTTCTCGAAAACATCTCCTTTTTTGTAAGTTTTCCTTTCCCTTCCAACTCGCTTTCAAGAACAATTAAAATATTTAAATAGGCTTAGGGTGAAATTAGGACAAGTGTTAAGAACATTTAAAGTCATATAATAGGTGTTTAATAGATTAAACTTCTCCATCTTGAGTATTACACATTAATTCAACTCCATAACCTTATTCCCCTTCTTTATTGAGACATGTGTGTCATACACCTTGTAGTGTTGTAGTGTAATAGAGAATAAATGCATCGCTGAGCAAAGAATAAATGGAGTTCCCTAGTGGAGTAGAGAATACATGCAATGTTGTAGTGTGATAGAGAATAAATGCAGTGCAGAGTAGAGAATAAATGTAGTGCTCTAGTGGAGCTGAGAATAAATGCAGTGTTTTAGTGGGGAATAAAATAAATGCATTGATGATCAAGAATAAATGTAGAGAAATGGAAAAGAATATATGCATAGTCGTAATAGGAATAAATGAAGATCCTTGGCAGAGAATACATGCAAAACATTGGCAAGGAATTGTAAATGTGTTGACCTGCACAGAGTAGATCTAGCTAAACAATGATACACACATTTGCAAAGAGAATTGGAAAAAGAAGAAGGAGAGAAAGAATGGAAAGAATTATCATTAACCGTTGTGAATAATGAATAATTTACACATGATATACTCTGTATAACTCAATGAGTTCGAATTGAGGTGAACCAAGTCAACATAGTGGTGGTCTAGAGTGATCTGGACACACACTAGCAGTTACAGGAGTGAATTGCCACCTATTCTAGTCTCTTAGGCAATTACGGGAGTGAACTGCCACCTAGTTGAGTTAACTAGTCAACTAGTCTTCAGTTAACTGATTGAACAGAAAGTAGTGAGGAGTTAACTCAAGGAATCAAGGCTAATGCACCACTTTGGTGATGATACCAAGGCAAGGTCGAACTAGCATGGTGATGATCCCAATGTTGCATGGTGATAATCCCAATGCAACATCTAAACTCAACTCAACTAGTCAAACTGAAGTGTGAACTGAAAGAGAATATTCTCCAAGTGAAATATTCTCTCCTAAAATATAGGAGACTAGATAATGACTAATTATGACTAATAAACAAATAAAAACCTTAGGAAAAAGAAATCCTAGGTGTGTGTTGAAGTAACTCCAACAGGAATAACTTGTTCGTGATTTCTAGTATGTAGCAATGGAAAATCATAAATGGCTAGTTTTATTATGCCTATTTATTTAGTGCTAGGGCTAGAGGAAAACATAGGGTGTAGGTTTTATCTCATTGTTGTGTTGCAAAACATTCTCCAAAATTATGCTACTGTTGAAAACTCTTATTGAGAGCATAGAGATTATGTGTTGTAACCATTTAGCTATTGATTAATACATAGAGAATTTTTTAAAGTGTGAAGTTTTTCTCTTAGACTAGCCTTCTCAAGGAAATCTTGTTGTCTATGGCTTGTTGTTGTAACAAACCCTAGACTCACTTATGGGAAACTGTCACTGCAATTCCATCTTTGTATATATTGTATTTTAAAATTATTTAATCTTACTCATAAATACTCGGATAACATAAAGCAATTATGTCCAACATGACTTTGATACCAACTATAATAATATTCCCTACATATGATAAAATTTTGCAGTATAAATAAACTGCAGTCTCATGTATAACACATAATAATATAAAAAAATATACACGTACACAACATAATAGAATTCATCATATAAAAAGAGATTATACATAGCATAAAACGTATAATAAGAGCACTTTTATCTTTATAAAATCATCAAGTCATTAGAGATCTCAGATGTTCCACCTAGCCATAGACATCATTGTTCTAGAGCTCTCAATAGCAGGTCACCCTCGATATGGTACTATAACTTCATGATGGAAAAGGATACCTAATCCAACTAAGGTCTCATAGTCATAATAAGAAATGGCTAGGCCAAGGTACCAAACTCCAGCAACAATTCCAACCACACTCGCATCCTTCTTAGCCTACACAACCCAAGAAAGTGTACCCCCTTCTTTGCTCTGTAAGGCCTCATGTGGTCCCACTTCTCTTCCAGGGCTCCAACACAAGTTGTCTAGGAAGTCTTAGAGTTGTGGCCTTAGAATCTCTAGATGCTATAATAGAGTCTCCAGGGACCCTCCAGGGCTCACATCAAGAGGAACCTATATTAGACGATTACAACCTTATTTTCCGCCCTAGGGACACATGGAAGACGCATTTATATTTTCCTTCTAAGACACACTCTTCTTCTTGTATTTTTGAGGGAGGTCACACTCTAACTTACTAGAAAAGTGAGACCGATCTTGAGCTGCATAGCTGAAAACATGCAACCAATCGTTAGTTGCACCATTGCATCTTGTGACTGCCCTTGTAGCCTTCTATAATTGGTGAGTTACGAGGAGATCAACACTAGGTGAATTTTTTCTCTCGTGATATAAACTTAGTAACTCAATATAGTCTAGGTTCACTAAGTTCTAGAGATCTAAAAGCATCTCATAGCCTCCTCCATAAATATATATAAAGAAGGCATTCCAAGGGCAAGGGAGGAAGAATTTACCATAGGTTTATGATGCATAAATTTTAGAGGAGCTCTTCTACATGATTTGGTCTTTATACCGGATCAACCTTGCTTGTGTTAGGGATAAGGATGATTTGGAGCAAGGACCTGGTAGCAATTCAATCATGACTCAAGGTAATTACATGATTGATGTAAACTTTCTCCATTTATGAATATAGATCTACATAGTTTTCCCCTTCAAATGTTGTTGTATTCAATCATAGATGATAGATCTAGTCTTACCTTCAGTAGATTGAATATATCCTGTTTAGATTTACAATTTCCTAATGTCTAGAGAGGTTTGTGGATAGGCATTTGTTCTCTCATTACGCGCAAGAAGCATGTGGCAGGAGTTGGAGCTAGATATTTGGTGTTGCATCAACCAAGATACGCAGGGACAATCACTTGATCATAAGGTATGTTTTCTCTCTCTTCTCATAAATAGGAATAAATATGTTAGATCTATGGAATGTTTTGTAGTGGTCTATCATATAGTTTGTCTCCAATCACATGCATATCCAAAGGAGTGTTCACATATCAGTGGAGGAGAATTCTTTACAACAGAACTGGGGAAGGATTTTTGATTCTTCCTTAGTTTTGGATAACCCCTTTCTCTTTTCATTTTTGAAAATCGTCTTGAGTTTTTTTATCTTCCTCATCACTCAGAGAGGGATCATGTCTCTTGGATTTGTCAAATCGGATATAGATCAGTGCTTTCCCCTTTAATTTTTCAAATGATCGTTCTCTTCCTTTAGGAACCAGAACGGTCGGTCACAAGCTGCATCTGTATATCCCACAACCACCTACCTAAATGTTACACATTATTTTGGTCACCCCTGTGATCAACTGACGATATGTTCATAACCCACTTCTATGTTCCTTGAATATACTAAATGAGACTTTCTCCATGAGAAAAAGTGAATCATCTTTCTTTTCTTAAAAACCATATCAAAGGAGATCGTCGCACCCTGCTAAGTACTTGGGGTGCGACGATGCTTGATCGTCGCATGCTGCACAAAAACTGGATTGCGGCATCGCCACATGCCGCCTATGCATAGGGTGCAACGATGCCCAAACAAGAGAAAAATGTGAAATTCACGAAATTTTTAGAAGGGAATCTTCTAGAAGATGAGGTAGCCTCCGATCGGTTTGGATCTTACTCGCTTTTATGATTTAGTGGGATCATACTATTCTCCTCATACATCCCTCTTTCACCCTATATAAAGATGGATCTCTCATGGGAAAGGATAGGATGGCTTATGCATGAAGAATTATGTTGAAGATTGTACTTGTGATAACTTTTCTTTAGATTTATAAGCCAGGTTGTGAATGCTCTTCATCAAAAGCATTGGATAAAAAGTGTGTGTGTTGATATAAAGGGCCATTGAAATGGACCTTGCAACATCAAGGAATGGGTTGTATTCTCCACTTTCATTCAATATAATCCAATAATACATTTCTTCTCTATAAAGGTGTCTCTACTTTTATTGTATAACACCTTGATCTTATACATATAATTCATTGGAATATATATATCGTTATTATTTCTCTTTGTTGGTTTGTGATTTTTTAGAATGTTCAACATCCCACAAACCCAAAGATGGAGCAAGGACGAAACTAGCGAGGATCAAATGTCGTTTAAATGGTATGTCATTTGTCCCTCTTTGAACTAGTTTACATTACAATGAAATCTAACGAAAAGTTCACATTCTGCCTTGTTTTGTTCTAGCTTCTTGCTGAAGATAGGGAGATTAGTTTGTGTCCGCACTTAACGATTTTTCTGATAACAAAATTGGTGACCATACTAGTTCGGTCCCATATGAACCTTTCAATGTTTGTTTTACGAGTCCAAAGAAAGAAAACTCATGGGTTTTTCATGTTTAGAGAGTCTCAAAAACTCTTAAAGAAAACTACAAAATATCATTTTTCGTAAGTTAGTTTAACGAGACCGAAAAAGAGATAATCTACTGCTCGTCAGGCATTTTCTTCAAATACTTTTACGAGCATGAAAAGAACAAGGTCATTCTGCTACCTTTTCATATTTATGGAGCTTGAAAAGAGCTTAAAGGAGACTCCATAGGGTTCATTTTTTGTATTACCATTACGAGTATGAAAAAACGATAAAAGGTTACTCGATTACATTCTCATAGTTTCACAAGCATGAAAAATAATTAAGACCATGCTTAGAGTTTTTCCTGAAAAATCCTAAAATTATATGTACATCACAAAAACACGCAAAAGCGACCAAAAAGGAAGGATCCATATCAAAAGTATGGTCCTTAGATCTCTCAACCTATAATAGGGACACTTTGCAAATTTCATTAGGTTTAGGGAATAGGTAAAACTCTAATGGTTGCACTCTACATAATTGTTGGGCCACGACCTAGTCTGTAGGTGATATTTCTTTAAATTCTTTGAACTATGCTTTCTCATATTTGTAATTTCCTAGTCTTACAAGCCTATCAAAGGTTTGGTAACCTGGATCTAGTCCATGTTTGAGCTTGTCTTTGTTGTTTGTGTTTTCAATGCAAATTTGAAATGTTTGAGTATTTTTGGCTGGCTTGCTTGTTGATGAGAGATTATTTCCTAGTGAGTAGTGACCTAGACTGCATCTCCAATAGGGTTGTTCAAATCTAATAGTGATTCTTTGTTCCCTTCATGTTCAATTTACATGTGTTGAAAATGTTTTGCTTCGCTGGATCATTTTTCTAAGTTTTGGGTTTTTAATCCCATATAGACATTGGAGTGTGCCTAGTATCATCATTACCAATATCAAAAAAATCTTATCATTCTATTTGATAGTTTAGTTTGCAAATTTATTTTCTTAATTAGATTAAGGAAAGGTTGCATTTCAAAAAATGCAAAAAAAAAAGTGTGTTAAGTCAAAGATTTTGAGGGTTTTAAAAGATTTCATTGTGTGGTTAGTGTTTGAGAATATTATTTATTTGCGTGGATTCTGTTGAGTGGATATTAAGAGTGTGAGATTGCCTTTGTGGTTTAAAAAATTATGAAAAAGATAAAATCCCTCTTCCTTTCCTTTAGATAGAGTTCATCGAAAGAGAAAGTTACCTTGTTTGCATACATGTTTTTTTCTTTTAGAATGGAAAGCATCAAAACATTTGTGTTGCATGCATTTTTTGTTGAATAATCAACAAATTAAGAAGAAAAAATACTTAATTTAAAATCTATTAGACCTTTTTCTTCATAGAAAACCAATGTTAGCTTAGGATTTAGGCCCTTGACATAGGATTGGAGAGTAAATTCTCTAAGGACACCAAACCGAACCTAGAAGTCACTAGTGAGTGGATCAACCTATTATCACAAAGTGTGTGTCGGGAAGCTCCTGTACCATAGGATTTAAGCATAAGGTTGCATTGGGGCAAGTAGAATGATATCAGTTCTCTGCCTGTCTTGGTGTTTTGTCTTGCCCCACACTATTATTATTATTATATTAAATAATAATAATAAGGAAGTATAATCATAATAAATAATTCAAGTGGATCCTAAGGATCCAAGTTTTGTGATTCTATATAAGGAGGGAAAGAAAGAGATGGAAGGCATTTCTCTTTTGCATATCTCTCTTTGGCTAAAGCTATGTAAAGAGGGAAAGGATAAGGATTCCCTGGCATGGTAGTAGATTGAGGGCTTGACACTCACTTGTAGCAAGGTATACGATTGGGTGGAGAGTCGTCCCCCGCTTACGGTTACCATTGGTAAGATTGAAGATCAAGTGTTCCTATGTTTTTGAAAACATCGGATTAAGGTATGTTGGTTCCAGATATGTTCCTCACCTCTTCTTTTCTCTGAGTGGATTAAATTTCATTAGGGTTTCCCTTGTTGAAAATCAATGGTTATTTAGTTAGGTAAATTATGTATTTATCTTTGCTTAGAATTCCAGGCCATTACATATGGTTACAGAGAATTGGTTCCAACCCTCAAGGCCTATGGGACTTTCCAATTAAGTTAGCTGAATATAAAATTGTAGATATGAAAATATACATCTCGAATAAAATTGCATATAAATAGAGATCTCAAATTAATTTTTTTTGAAGAAGATGTATTATGTACATGACTAAACGACATGTGAAGAAGATATATCTTGTACATGACTAAACGAGATGTGAAGAAGATATATCTTGTACATGACTAAACAACCTAATAAATATATGAGTGCTATCTCCTTTATGTTCAGTGATCAAATTTTTGGTTCTGGTTTACAAGTTACAAGTCAAGAAAAATATAGAATAGTAGGAGTTATGTTTACATAGTTGATCTTGTTAGTAGTTATATGCTTGTATCAAAGATTAATCCATGCATGTCTAAGTAAGAAATAATTCAGAGTGTAACTGATGATGGCTCATTAAATCAGTTAAAGTTGAACTAGATGGCTCATTAAATCAATTAAAGTGGAACTAGCTATAGTCACCATGAATGTATTTAATGTGTAATCATTTGGGGTCATATTGTTATTTCAGAGGGCATATTCTGAATGCATTTTGATACAATATAGGGTTTACTAAAAAGTCGTGACTGTTTAAATAAAAAAAACTGAGATCTTCCCATTGGTAATAGACCATGCAACCACATTCAAGAGCATTCACAACCTGGGTTTTGCTTTCTAAGCCAGGTTGTGAATGTTCTTCATCAAAATCATTGGATCAAAGGTGTGTGTGTTGAAGTAAAGGGCCATTGGAAGGGACCTTGCAACATCAAGGAATGGGTTGTATTCTCCACTTTCATTCAATATAATCCAATAATACATTTCTTCCCTATAAAGGTGTCTCTACTTTTATTGTATAACTCCTTGATCTTATACATAGACTTCATTGGAATATATATATCGTTGTTCTCTCTCTTTGTTGGTTTGTGATTTCTTATCATGTTCAACATCCCACTAACCCAAAGATGGAGCAAGGATGAAACTAGCGAGGATAAAACTTCGTTTAAATGGTATTCCATTTGTCCCTCTTTGAACTAGTTTACATTACAATGAAATCTAAGGAGAAGTTTGTATTCTGCCCTATTTTGTTCTAGCTTCTTGTTGAAGTTAGAGAAATTAGTTTGTGTCCACAATTACCGATTTGTCTGATAACAAAATTGGCGACCATACTGGTTCGGTCCCATATGAACCTCTGAATGCTTGTTTTACGAGTCCAAAGAAAGAAAAATCAGGGGTTTTCATGATTAGAGAGTCTCAAAAACTCTTAAAGAAAACTACAAAATGTCATTTTTCATAAGTTAGATTGACGGGACTGAAAAAGAGATAATCAACTGCTCGTTAGACATTTTCTTCAAATACTTTTACAAGCGTGAAAAGAACAAGGCCGTTCGACTATCTTTTCATATTTAGGGAGCTTGAAAAGAGATTGAAGGAGACTCCATAGGGTTCATTTTTTATATTACCATTACGAGTCCAAAAAAGCGACAAAAGGTTACTCGATTACATTCTCATAATTTCACGAGTGTGAGAAATAATTAAGACCATGCTCAGAGTTTTTCTTGAAAAACCCTAAAAGTATATGTACATCATAAAAACACTCAAAAACGACCAAAAAGGAAGGATCCATATCGAAAGTCTGGTCCTCAGATCTCTCAACTTGTAATAGGGACACTTTGCAAAGTTCATTAGGTTTAGGGAATAGGTAAAACACTAATGGTTGCACTCTACTTAGTTGTTGGGCTGCGACCTAGTCTGTAGGTGATTGTTTTTTAAACTCTTTGAACTATGCTTTCTCATATTTGTGATTTCCTAGTCTTACAAGCCTATAAAAGGTCTGGTAACTTGGATCTAGTCCTTGTTTGAGCTTGTCTTTGTTTTTTGTGTTTTCAATGCAAATTTTGAATGTTTGAGTATTTTTGGTTGGCTTGCCTGTTGATGAGAGATTGTTGCCTAGTGAGTAGTGACCTAGACTGCATCTCCAATAAGTCCGTTCAAATATAATAATGATTCTTTGTTCCCTTCATGTTCAATTTATATGTGTTGAAAATGTTTTTCTTCGCTGGATCATTTTTCTAATTTTTGGGTTTTTAATCCCATATAGACATTGGAGTGTGCCTCGTATCATCACTACCAATATCAAAAAATTCTTATCATTCTATTTGATGGTTTAGTTTGCAGATTTATTTTCTTAATTAGATTAAGGAAAGGTTGCATTTCAAAAAATGCAAAAAAAATGTGTGTTAGGTTAAAGATTTTGAGGGTTTTAAAATATTGCATTGTGTGGTTAGTGTTTGAGAATATTATTTATTTGTGTGGATTGTGTTGAGTGGATATTAAGAGTGTGAGATTGCCTTTGTGGTTTAAAAAAATATGAAAAAGAAAAAATCCCTCTTCCTTTCCTTTAGATAGAGTTCATCGAAAGAGAAAGTTGCATTGTTTGCATACATGTTTTTTTCTTTTTTTCTTTTGGAACGGGAAGCATCAAAAAATTTGTGTTGCATGCATTTTCTCTTCAATAATCAACAAATTAAGAAAAAAAATGCTTAATTTAAAATCTATTTGACCTTTTTCTTCATAGAAAACCAATGTTAGCTTAGGATTTAGGCCCTTGATGTAGGATTGGAGAGTAAAATCTCTAAGGACACCAAACTGAACCTAGAAGTCACTAGTGACTGGATAAACCTATTATCACAAAGTGTGTGTCGGGAAGCTCCTGTAGCATAGGAGTTAAGCATGAGTTTGTATTGGGGCAAATAGAGTGATATCGCTTCCTTTGCCCGTCTTGGTGTTTTGTCTTGCCCAACACTATTATTATATTAAATAATAATAATAAGGAAGTATAATCATAATAAATAATTCAAGTGGATCCTAAGGATCCAAGTTTTGTGATTCTATATAAGGAGGGAAAGAAAGAGATGGAGGGTATTTAGTGTGTAATCATTTGGGGTCATATTGTTATTTTAGAGGGCGTATTCTGAATGCATTTTAATACAATATAGGGTTTACTTAAAAGTCCTGATTGTTTAAATAAAAAAAACTGAGATATTCCCATTGGTAATAGACCATGCAACCACATTCAAGAGTTATGTTTTGAAACTGTGGTGGATCCATTCTATCCCTAACTGAATCCAATTCCAGTCCTAGCTCCTTATATCTCAGCAGACCTTTCCAAAACTTGGAAATTTCCCCGCTAAGAGACATGTCTAGGGTAATAATTTTATTCTTGGTCTCTTTAGCCTGTATTCAACGATGCAGCTCTGCGTAATGAGTTTAAGAAGTGAGTAATCAACATTCGTTTCATTCGCGTCATATAGAAGCATTTACTATTGAACAAAAATGTTGAAGCATTTGAGGTCCAGGGGTTATCTAATGCAACTTACCATGTGTTGCATACAAAGTTCCTTGCCATGACATTGACTGTGAAAGTAATTGTTAATCCTCGAGATCAATCCACCACTAAATTTCTCATTCAGCTGCAAAATGGATATTTTGTTGAAGCTGTGATCATGAGCTATGATACAAGATTGGGAGGCTATGCTGGAAGTCCTAGGCCTGGAGGTCCACAGACAACTTTGTGCGTATATTCACGGGTAGGTTGAAAAATGGGTTGAAGTTTCCTATGCATTAGTGTAATATACCAGATATAAAAAGTATGCATAACATAAATAAAATGTTAGAAATGGAAGAATAACAACAATATAACAAGAACAATCACCACAATAACACTAAAATGATATAAGAATAACAACAGAAATAACACTTTGATTCTGAGAGAATTGTTCACGGGCCTCTTCGAGGGGGAAACCTCCAATCGAGTAGCACTCTATTACAATAATATCCAAACTAGGGTTCTCATACCCTCGACTCCTATTTATACTAAATATGTCTATCAAAAGAAGCATCTAGAGGAAGGTTCTTCTAGAAGCGGAAGCTTCTATCAGGTCTTCTTACATTCGATTTATTCTATTTTATTGAAATGCCTTATTAATATTGACCTTTATTACATTCGACTATATTGTTTTATCTATGTGCGGGTTAGGACCCTAACATGTCTTCTCCCTTAAAAACAACATTGTCCTCAAGAGTTGAGATGTGGAAATTGCTGCAAAATGGTAGCTAGTTCCCAAGTGGCATTTGCTGGAGTTGTATCTTTCCACTAGACTAACACTTCCTTGATGGTTCTCTGATGCAGGCGATGCTCACACTGGTCCAAAATTGCTTGTGGTTGTAGCCAAATGGATCCTTCTTCAGCTAACTCGGGAAGGTTGGTTTGAACTTGGCACTTAGTTCCAATCACCTTCTTTAAGCATGAAACATGAAACACATGATGTAGCTTAGAATGACTGGGCAAAGATAACTGATAGGCCACCTATCCCACATGCTTGAGAATAGTATAAGGACCATAAAATTTGGGCGGTAGCTTCTGACAATGCTCGACCTTGAGGGAATTTTTCTTGTAAGGTTGCAGTCGAATAAACACCTGATCCCCTTCTGCAAATTGACGTTCAGACCGACCTTGATATGCTTGTTTCTTCACGTGATTTTGTTCCATGACCAAATTCTCTTTGAGAGTACAAGGAATAGCCTCTCAAACTGTAAGCGTTTGGTCAACCGCCTGGACCTTTGAGACACCAGGTAAGTATGAGAGAGCTGAAGGTGGTTTTGTCCATATACTGCTTCAAAAGGAGTCATGCGTGTAGCTGTATGGTATGAAGTGTTGTACCACCATTCAGTTAGGGGTAACCATCAATTGAGCCCATTGATTTTTCTTTTCTGAGGAAAAGCACCTCAAATATGTTTCCAAACACTTGTTGACAACTTCCGTTTGACCATTAGTCTAGGGATGATAAGTTGTGCTGAGATGAAAATGGGTGCCTTGTAGCTTTAATAGTTCTTGCCAAAAATTGCTTGTGAAAGTTGAGTCGCAATTAGAAATAATAGAATGCGGCATGCCTTGAATCTTGAAGACCCGATCCATGAAAAGTTGAGCTACTGTGGATGCTATAAATGGGTGTTGAAGAGCACATAAATGCACATACTTGGAAAGATGATCAACAATCACCATGATGACTGATTTATTTCCCGATTTGGGTAAGCCTGTAATAAAATCCATAGAGATATCCCTCCAAATAACAGGTGGAATCAGAAGCGGTTGTAGTGTGCCCGGAGATTTGACTGTTTCTCCCTTGTTGCTTTGACACACATCACATTCAGTGAAAAAATTATGGATGTCTTGTTTCATGCCATCCCAGAAAAAAGTGCGTTTGAGCCTGTCATAGGTTTTGGTAAACCCAGAGTGCCCAGTTGTGGGTGTAGCATGAAGCTCAGAAAGTACCATGGATTTAAGTTTTGATTGTTTACTTAAATACAAACGAACTTTGTATCGAAGTTCATCATGGAGCCAAGAGTACCCTGGGGAAGATGGAGCATTGGACTACAATTGTTGGATCAGTTGTGAGCTTTTGGGATCTTGTAGCCATTCCTGGTGAACTGCTTGGAGCCAATCTGGTACAATGAAGGAAAGAGAAAAAATGGATCATTCATCTTCATATTTTCGGGAAAGTGCATCCGTAACCACATTTTCTTTGCCTTTCTTGTAAATGATCTCATAATCATATCCAAAGTTCTTGGTCACCCACTTTTGTTGCTCCAGGGAGGAAACGCGTTGTTCCAGAAAATACTTGAGGCTTTGATGGTCTTTATTAATTTGGAGGCGTTGCCCCAATAGATCAGAGTGCCACAGATCAATGACATGCATAATAGCCAACATTTCCTTTTCATAGATTGATTTGCCCAGATTTATTTCAGACAATTGCTTGCTATTAAAGGCCAAAGTTCGATCCTCTTTCATAAAGACAACACCAATTCCTTTCCCTAAAGAATCACATTCCAAGACAAAGGTCTTGGTGAAATAAGGAAGGGCTAGGACTGGAGTGGTGCACATGGCCATCTTCAAGGTTTGAAAAGCTTGAGCAACTGCTGGAGTCCAAGTGAAAGAGTTATTTTTTAGGAGTGCAGTTAGAGGTGTTGCAATCTTTCCATAATTTTTAACAAACTTGTGATAATAACCTGTTAAGCCCAGAAATCCACACAAGATTTTGAGAGTCTTTGGCTGAGGCCAATCTTGTATAGCTTCAATTTTTTTAGGATCCACCCTGACACCGTCCTTGCCAACCAGATGACCCAAGTACTCAACTTCTGACGTGCCAAAAGCACATTTAGACTATTTCAGGAAAAGTTGGTGCTGAGAGAGTAGATGGAGAACTTGATCCAAATGGGAAAGATGGTCTATCCAGATTTTTCTATAGATGAGGATATCATCAAAGAAAACCAGGACAAAATGACGGAGAAAAGGATGAAAGACATGATTCACGAGGATTTGGAAGGTGGAGGGTGCATTACGCAAGCCAAAGGGCATGAAAAAAACTCATAGTGGCCCTCATGAGTTCTAAAGGCAGTCTTGGGAATGTCTACCTCTTTCATACATATATGGTCGTAGCCAGAATGAAGATCAAGTTTAGTAAGGAATTGGGTGCCACTCAATTCATCCAAGAGGTCATCAATGACATGAATGATAAATTTGTCTTTAATGGTAACTTTGTTGAGGGCACGACAATCAGGACACATTCACCAAGAACCTTGTTTCTTCAGGACCATGACCTCAGAAGAAGAATAGGGGCTCGTACTAGGGAAGATAACGCTTGCGTTAAGGAGTTCCTGGACCATTTTCTCAATTTCATTTTTTTGGGAAAAGGGGTGACGATACAAATGGATATTGGGAGGAAGGTTTCCTGATACAAATGAAATGGAATGATCATGAACACCACGGGAAGGAGGGAGTCCCTATGGAGTGGAAAAGACCACTTGATGTTTAGAAATGACGGATTGGAGGTCTTGCGGCACCAAGGGTGTCTCTGTTGCTTGTATGGAATGGAGTTGGGCAATAACACCAGAATGACCTTTTTTGAGCATATTTTCCATGAGATGGGAACTAATGATCTCAGGTGAACCGGTGGTGATGCCTTGAAACTCATATTTTTGGCCCTCCTGGTCGAATTGCATGGTTAATTCCTTAAAATCCATGAGAATGGGATCCAAATTCCTTATCCAGTCTACACCCAACACAATGTCACAACCGCCGATGTTGATAGCAAACATATTATATTTCAGGTGGTAGTCACCAATTTGGAGACACACATTTTCACAACGCCCTCCACATTTCATGGAGCCACCATTGGCAATCATGATTTGGAAATTATTGACGACATGGATGTAGAAATGAGTTTCTTGGGCAATGCGACAAAGAATAAAATTATGGGTGCTTCCACTATCAACCAGAATGATGACCTTCCTATGTTTGATGTATCTGATTATCTTGAGGGTTTGGGGAGCAGAGAAGCCAGTGAGAGCATTGAGGGAAATGACCGGTTCTACTTTGGGAGGGTTTGAGGGAGGGGTTATGTCAGTGGTTTCAGGTGACTTAGACATAAGGGGGGTTTCAACATCCTCTTCCAAAATATCCTCTGAGATGGCCATAAAAATATTTTGTTCCTTACACTTGTGGTCCGAGAATAATTTGTCATCACAATTATAACAAAGGCATTTGAGTTGGCATTCACCCATTTCAGCCCTGGTCAATTTTTGGATCTTTAGTGGAGTGAAGGGAGTAGTGGGATTTACTGGTTTAGTGCGAGGGATAAAGGAGGGTTTCCGGTTTTGAGAAGAGACAGATTTTTGTTCTTCTTTAGCTCTTTTAGTAGCCTCCACTCAACTTTGAGGCCAAGCCATGAGGACATGGGCCCCAAATATCATCCTTGAGGCCATTGATAAAACACTCTCGGAGAAAGGCATCAGACATGCCCTTTGTCTGAAAAGCCAGATGCTCAAAAAAAGCTATAAAGTCTTCCACCGTTCCTGATTGTTTCAAATTTCTCAAATGGCCCAAATGGTTGGTGTCAGTGTCAAAACGTTCATAAAGCTCTGTCACAAATTGTGTCCAAGCAATATATCCTTGACGAGAAGTTTTTCTCCATTGCCAACGTTCTTGATCTAGATGGAGAAAACCATACCGGAGTTTGGCCAAGTCATCTGTAATTCCGTATAAAGAGAAATACTGTTCCATTTGGGTTACCCAACCAGTAGGATCCGAGCCATCAAATTTGGTCACATCCACTCGTGGAAGCCATAGGTCACATTGAAAGTGATGGTGCTAAAAGTTAGAGGAATGTTCCGCTTTAGTATCTAAAGGTGGGTTAGATAAAGGGTTATCTGTAGGGATATGCATCTTGGTGCAGAGCATCGAAATGACAGATTCAAGTCGGGTAGTCAGGTCTTGTTTGATCTCCTCCATTGATGATCGTATGGTTGTAGTGATGGCGACAACATTGGCACTGAGTTGTTTCACTTCTTGTTAGGTCTCGGTGAAATTAGATTGCAAGGTATTGAAGCGAGCTTCCAGGTATTGGCTGCGGGTATGGGCCGTGATGATGAGGGAAACGAAATGGGGTGGGTGGGGTCAAAAATTTTGCCGAAAAATGATATGTATGAATTTGATAAGGGCGAAGAGGTGAATCCAATGGAATAGGTCTCAAATAATGGTGCAAAAATTTTCAGACTTTTTTTTTACACCTATGGAGTTATACTCCGGTCTGAAGAATACTGTAGTGATGAAATACCCAAATGATTAAACATGAAGAAATTTGTAGTGATTTGGCAACCCTAACATAGTTGCGTGCTAATAGATCTTGTTTGTTTTAATTTGCTTATGTTTCTGTCCCCAAGGGTTAGGTATTCAAGGGTTCTACAGACAAGGGTTTTTCTTGTGCTATAACTCTCTGATAGACGTGTGGGGTCCAATAGTAATACTCGGCCCAATATCTCAGGGCATTAACTAAGGAGGCTAGACCATACCCTTAGCCGTACTACCCGACTACCCAAGTACTAGAGAATATCTTCCCGAGTGTTGTTCTCGGTGGCACTATAACAGTCAGGTGGTCGATCGATTTATCTAAAGAGGGCTTCAGGTAATCTAGGCTGATTCGTACATAGGCGATGTGTGATGCGCTACCACTCGAAGGGGTACCAACAAGGGTTACAAGGGTGGCCAACAGATGTGCGCTTAAGTACCACTTGTATTTTCTGCGTGTATGAATCCGTCAACCATGGGTTTATGCATGTAATGACAGATATCTGTGGCTTAAAGACGCCGGAAGACGTCTCTACCCTGAAAAAAAATTAACCTACAATTTTTGTCGAGGAAAGTGCTCTCATACCACTTGTAATATACGAGATATAAAAAGTATGCAGAACATAAATAAAATGCTAGAAATGGCAGAATAACAACAATATAACTAGAAAAATAACCACAATAACACTGAAATGATATAAGAATAACAACATAAATAACACTTTGATTTTAAAAGCAATGTTCATGGGTCTCTTCAAGGGGGCAATCTCCAGTCGAGCAGAGCTCTATTACAATAATATCCAAACTAGGGTTCTCATACCCTCGACTCCTATTTATACTAAATATGTCTATCAAAAGAAGCATCTAGAGGAAGATCCTTCTATAAGCGGAAGATTCTATTAAGTCTTCTTACATTCAACTTATTCTATTTTATTGAAAGACCTTATTAATATTGACTTTTATTACATCCAAATATATTGTTCTATCTATTTGAGAGTTAAGACCCTTATAATTAGCAAAAGCATAGAAAAATGAATCTACCATTTCCTTATTATCTATTTTGCATCTCTAAGTTATCCTCCACACCACATAGAAACATGAA
>JASDQU010100398.1:313416-389682 GCA_032191745.1 Picea mariana
TGATCTTGTTCTTATGATGCTCTTATCTATTGAAATGAAAAGAACTATAATAATGGCATAAACATTAACACTCCCTGTCTTATACTTGATGTTGAGATGGAACTGTTGCAGGTAGGTGGACCACTTGTGATGGAGGTCATTCTGCAACTTTCCCTGTGTCTGCATGAACTGTAGAGGTTTGTGATCAGTGTGGATGATTGTCTCCTTTCCCAGAATGTAATGTTTCCATTGAAAACAAGCTTGTATAATGTAATACATTTCCTTGTCATAGGTGGGGTATTTCCTTATAGTATCTAAGAGTGTCTCACTATGGTAGACTATCGAATGATCGTGTTGAGTGATAACTGCGCCTACAACATAGTCTGATGCATCAGTCTCAATATCAAATAGTTATTGCAGATCAGGTAAGGAGAGTACTGGAGTTGAGCTTAAGCGATGCTTCATATTATCAAATTCTTGTTGTTGTGCCTTCCCCCATGCAAAATTTCCCCTACCGTCGCCCTTGGTCATTTGGTTGATGGCACATGCAATATGGGAGAATCCCAACACGAAATGTCGGTAGAAGTTAGCCAGTCCCAAGAAGATTTGAAGCTCGGTTAGTGTGGTTGGGGCTGGACAGTCATGGATGACTTGTATCTTAGCTGGATCAAGATGTACCCCATGCTCATCAACAATGTATCCCAAGTATTGGACCCTGTTCATGCCAAAGGAGCATTTTCCAAGTTGGCATATAGCTTGTGCTACTGCAGAGTGTTCAAAACCTGTTGAATATGTTGCATGTTCTCCTCCCATGTTCTGTTGAAGATGAGGATTTTATCCAAATATACCACCACAAAAGAGTTGGTGAAGGGTATTAATACATCATCCATCAACCTCATGAAGATGGCTGGTGTGTTGGTTAACCAAAGGGCATAACCAACCATTCGAAGAGACCTTCTTTATATTTGAAAGTTGTCTTCCATACATCAGTTGGTTTGATGGGAACCTGGTGGTAGCTAGACTTAAGGTCAATCTTGCTAAAGAACTTATCCCCCTTGATTTGGTCAAGAAGGTCATCAATTCTTGGAATTGGGTACCAGTTCTTGACTATGATTTTGTTTAATTCTATATAATCAATGCAAAGCCGCCAGGTTCTGTCTTTCTTTTGCACCAATACAATCGGGCTTCCGAAAGGGGAGGAGTTGGGTCTGATGTTCCCCTTTTGAGGTAAATCTTTGATATTACACTTGATTTCATCATTTTCCATCAACGAATGACGATAGACTGTTCCATTAGGAAGAGGTGCACCGGGGGTTAGATCAATTGGATGCTTGATTTGGCAATTCGTCGGTACCCTAGTGGGTGAGGAGAAGATGTCTATGTACTCTTCCACGATCTCGTCTAGTTTCTTCTACTGCAAAGAGAGGCTTTGTGTAGAGGCCATGGATGTGGCGGTGACCTTCTTCTTACTGTGAGCATAGATCACAAAGAAGATGAATTTCCCGGTCTGTGAAATGACCTTACTATACTTCTTAGAAGAGATTAAAAAAATAGTGGTAGGCGGTGCTACCTCTGGTTTCCTGTACAATTGTCTACCCAAAGTAATAATAACATTATGGGCTCTAGACTCATACACAACATGTCACTTCCACAAATATGGTTGTCCTAAATGAACATCACAAACTTCAAGGGGAGAAATATCACACAATACCTTATCTTTGAAAGGCTTGATGTTGTAGGGAAGATGACATTGTTGGCTAACACAAGGATCCCTTCCTTGGAGAAGCCAAGCTTTGTAGGT
Organism: Picea mariana; assembly: GCA_032191745.1. Lineage (NCBI taxonomy): Eukaryota > Viridiplantae > Streptophyta > Pinopsida > Pinales > Pinaceae > Picea > Picea mariana. The sequence goes on from JASDQU010100398.1 coordinate 315,197, forward strand.
ACGATGTTATCATCAAGTCCATTCACTTGACACCCTCTGTTGAGATCAAGTTCTTTTGATTGCCACTATTGACAATGAAATGAAGTGGAGCCCCCTTTACCCACATCTGTGAGTGAAAAAGGTGTTCCCCTTCCTTTGGTTCTTCTGGCTCACTTGCCTAGACTTTGGTGGTAGAAAAAGTGGCACTGGGTTCAACATCGATAATTTTCTTCCCTCCTTCTAGATTTGATTTGGAGCTGGAATCGGCCTTTGACTCAGAAGATTTCAGCTTGGCCACGAGTGAATTCTTGGAGCGACATTCTTCGGTGTTGTGCCAAGGGATTTTATGGTATTCACACCATTTTCCCATGTCCTTCTTCAACTTCTCATTATCCTTCTTCTGTTTCGGCTTAGACTGGTTGTACTGAGAGTGACCATATTGTCTTTGTCCCTTGTTGTGTGGGTTGGGGCCGCCTTTTCCTTGCTTCGGCTGTGAGGAGTTTGTAGATACGAAATCTCACTTCTTCTGCTTCAATTTCTTCTCAATCTTGAGAAAATATCTATAAGTCCTATCCAATGAGGCGATGTCTCGAAAATCCATTTATGTTTGAATGTATCTATGCAAAAAGATGTGGTATTCGAGCACCAGATGCCACACAGAGTATTTGATACCCAATTTGGTCCACAGGGTATGAAAAATATTGGTGAAATATGGTACTGTCTCGTCCCTTTCCTGACGTAGGGTGGTCTATCTAGTGTATATTCCTTGTAGCTTCAAACAATGTAGTATTGATCTTTAATTGAATCCTAGAAGGAATCCCATGTGGGGGCGACCTAAAATATTGCAGATTCCTCTATGGACCTTTGATCAGAGTAAGTATCCCACCAATTCTTTACATGGGGGACGACCTTGAGGAGTGAAAAAGTAATATTTTCCCTATCAGAAAAATTGTGGACTGAAAAATACCCTTTGAACAGATTCAACCATTTATCTACAACATCTACATCTATTAGTCCTTCAAATAATGGAATATCAAAATTTACTTGTACCTTGAAGGGGGTTGCATGGTTGCTTGATGAAGATGCTTCTCCCGTGGGTAGACGCCGAAGGATCTGTGCGAGGTTGTCCATCATTTCATTCCTTTGTCATGCAAGGGATTCTTCGAGCAACATTTTAAAATGATCTCCTGCTCCATCATATTTATTTTCATCCCCCATGGGTTGTTGTCAGGTTCAGTGTGGCCAATCTTGCAAAGGCTCGGCTAGTTCGAGTCCCAACTTCTTGTACCCAGATATTGTCGGGGACATGCACGAAGAAAAATAAATGAACAAAAGAATGCTATGATACCACTGATCTAGATTTATGAGCAGAACGAATTGATTAACATATTGAATACAATAAACACAAAGATATGGAGAATAACAAAGATATCCAGTGAACAATATCTTTTATTGAATAAATGAAATAGGTTGAAACTATAAAACTGCAGAATTGAAAAACAACTTACTCAAATGGTTGTAGCTATCTCTGAGAAGAGATGTGGCTTCCACGCACATCTGTCTGTGCATAATGATTACAATGAGGCTCCAGAGGCCTTTTTAACATTACTCATGAATTCTAAAACCCTAGACATCCAAAAACCTAACCCTAGGAGATGAAACTCCAAAAGTTATGTGGGCCCCTATGGGTAAGTTGGTAACTCAACTTCTCGGGGTCGTAACTTTTTCATATGACCTCTATTTTAGGCGCGTGATAGCCCGTTGGAAAGGTATTTTAGAGAAAAACACATTACACTATCAAACTTTGACTCCATCTACGTGTTTTCTGTGGCGAGAAAAAAAACACTATTTAGGGCCCCAAAACATCCATGGAAGTACAAAAATATGTGTTGACATGAAAACATACAAAATAAGCCAGTTGGATTAGGTGGGAGGCCACCAATATTCACTTGGAGGATGTGTAGGGCTTCATATAGCCCCAGAAGTGTAGAAACCACAATTACAAAGAAGTACATAAGAACGTGTTGAACTAAAAACTGTCAAGAGGAGCCAATTGGAATAGGTGGGTGGTCACCAATATCCACCTGGATCAAGGAGTTTGGTGTTGTGTGACGTGTTGTATTACTAGATACATTGTCAAAATATATGTATAACATTATTTATTATTTTAATCTTTTGATGAGAAAGAAATTAGAGAGGTTTTGTTAGGAACTAGTAAGCAAAAAATAAAAATATTGCACCAAATACCAACGGAACAACAAAATGTAGAGAACCAAAACACCAAATATGATACCTTTATTGATAGAAAACAAAGTTAACTTTCCTCTTAGAGGGGGAAACCTCCTACAAAGAAACACTCTATTGCAATAATTCTCAAGACAAGGCTTTCTCATGCCTCTTACTTTTATTTATACTAATTATGTTTTCTAAAGAACATTCTAGAGGAATATCTTTCTAGAAGTCCAAGCTTATATTAGGTCTTCGTACATTGAATTGTTCACATTTATTAAATAGGTATGATTAAATAATTTCATCCTTTATTACATGGAAAAAATATTATTCTATCTACGTGAGGGGTTAGGGAGGTTAGGTCCCTAACATGCCCTCCTCATTGAAGAATAAACTTGTTCTCAAGGCTTGAGATGAGAAATTTGTTGTCGAATGCTGGTTGGCTCCCAGGTGGCACCTTCTAGATTGTATATTTCCACTAAAATAACACTTCCTTGATGGTTCACTTATGGAGACGACACTCTCGCTAGTCCAAGATTTCCCGTGGATGCAACCAAATGGAACCTTCTTCATATAAATCAAGGATACTAGTTCGATTTTGGCACTTAGTTCTAAGCAATTTCTTTAAGCATGAGACATAAAAATCAATATGGATCTTATAATGACTAGGTATAACTAACTAGTAGGCCATGGACCCCACTCGCTTGAGAATTTTATAAGGACCATAAAATTTGAGAGAAATTTTCTGACAATGTTCATCTTTGAGTGAAGTTTTCTTATCAGGTTGCAGACGAAGAAACGCTTAGTCCCCTTTAGCAAATTGATGTTCAAAATGAGCTTGATCTACTCGTTTCTTCATGTGATTCTAAGCCATGATAAAATTTTCTTTGAGGGTACCAGGAGTGGCTACTCAGATTGTGAGATTGTTATCAACTTCCTAAACCTTGGAGACATCTAGCATGCATGAGAGAACCAAGGGTGGACTTTTCCCATAGACTGCTTCAAAAGGATTCATGCGAGTAGGAGTATGGTAAAATGTTTTGTACCACCATTCAGTGAGGGGTAACCATTAGGCCCACTGATTTTGCCGGTCATATGAAAAACACCTCAAATATGTTTCCAAACACTTGTTGACAAATTTAATTTGGCCATTAGACTGGGGATGATAGGCGATGTTGAGAATAAATTGGGTTTCTTGGAGCCTGAACAATTCTTGCTAAAAATTGCTGGTGAAAGTTGGATCTCATTCAGAGACAATAGAATGAGGCATACCATGAAGTTTGAATATATTATCCATACAATTTGATCCATTATGGATGTAGAGAATGGGTGTTGAATAACACATAAATAAACATATTTGGAAAGGCGATAAACTACCACCATGATGACATACTTATTTCCTAATTTAGGGAGGCCAACAAAGAAATCCATAGAAATATCCCTTCAAATAACAAGGGGAATTGGAAGTGGTTGGAGCATGCCTAGAGATTTGATTGTTTATCCCTTATTGAATTGACATGTATCACATTCATCCACAAAGGTGTTGATTTCATGTTTCATACCATCCCATAAAAAAGAACATTTGAATCCTTGATAGGTTTTGGGAAAACCTAAATGCCCAGTTGTGGGTGAAGCATGAATCACAGAAAGAACTGTAGATTTAAGTTGTGATTGTTTTCATAAATACAAATGAAATTTGTAGCAAAGATCTCAATTTTTCTAAGAGTACCTTGGAGAGGATTGAGAATGGTGTTGCAATTGTTGGATCGGGAAATCAATTTTGGGGTCTTGTATCCATTATTGGCAGACATCTTGGATCCAACATGGTACAATGAAGGAGAGGGAAAAGAGGGACCCTTCTTTTTCATACTTCTTGGAAAGAGCATCAACAACCACATTTTATGTTCCCTTCTTGTAAGTTATATCATAATCATATCCAAATAGCTTGGTCACCCAATTTTGTTGCTCTGGGGAGGTAATTCATTGTTCCATAAAATACTTGAGGCTTTGATGATTAATTTTAATTTGGAAGCATTTCCCCAATAGATAAGGATGCCAAACATCCACAGCATGCAAAATAGCCATCATTTTCTTTTAATAGATTGATTGGCCCAAATGTCACTCCAACTATTATTTTCTAGTGAAAGTCAAAGGCCTACCATCTTGCATGAGGACTTTCCCAATGCCTTTCCTTGAAGCATCACATTCCAAGACAAAAGTCTTGGTGAAGTCTAGAAGTGCCAGAAAATGATTCGTGCATGTTATCGCATAATCTATACTTTCCTAAATCCTAAAAGCAGGTAGTCCTAGATTGGCATAACATGGAGGTAGTCATATCACTGTCACCCCAATAGGATACCCCTCTCTATTTAGGAGGAGAAAAAACTCACTCCAAGGGAGACATCCCAAGACCTAGTTGGTTGATGAAGGGAAATAAGACAATGGTAAAACCACCCCTCTCTAGGTCACTCAAAAGGGAGAAGTCACTTGGTATTTTTTGGGGTTAAGGAGAAATTCAAGGTGAATGGTACCTGACCCTTACCAATGAAAAAACAAATGTTAGCAATAACCAATGATATCAATGTTTCAAATTAATGACTTCAAAATAGAAATATGATACTAAAACATTGTTATGCATGAAAAGATAAATGTATAGTAGCAACAATATGTTCGGAAATTGCAAGTTACAATGACAAGAATGATATAAATACTTTTTCAATTTGATAGCACTTTGTCACTTAGAATTTCAAGATTTAAACAAGTTAACAAGTTACTTCAATGGGCTATCAAAATACTTGTAACATCAGTAACTAAGTAATGATGAAAACAACAAAACCACTTCAAAAAAGTACTTAAATTAGGCAATTAAATAGACACTTTAGCATATAATGATAGTATTTTTCCTAGTACAAGTGTTGGGTGGTATTATGGATATTTTAAGGGTTGTTAAGAGGTTGAAATAATGGTTGTAATAGTATATACAAAAACAACAACAACCTTCAACAACTTTCAAAATTTTTCACTTAGAATGATAGCAAAGGAAAGACTAGACCCTTGGGTGATGGCACCTAGGCTAGTGCAAATTTATGGGTAGGTTTCTTAGGTTAGTATTCTTGCTAGGGCTAAAAAACAAAGGTTATAGCAACGATTACAGTAGAAACAATGTGGTTGTTAGTGTTAGTGAAAGTTTCAAGAAAGATAATTTGAAATAATAGTAACAAGATAATTTGTAACTCTAATCAGTGCGTTTAGGGGCTTATGGAGTCAATAATAGTAACAATATCACTTGGGAAATAAAATAATGATAATACTTGTTTAAGGAGAGAATTAGATCCAAGAGGTGTTGGCACTTCAAGGCCTCAAGGATCTAAATCTTGAAGAGAGGTTTTGGTAGAGAGTAGGCACTTCTAGGCCCTAGCGTACCTTCCTTCCTTAGACTTATTTTAAAAAATAATTGGTAATTAGAGTGAAGTTACTAGAAAGATAGAACTTTAGGGATCTAGTAATAACTTCCAAAACAATGTATAATTGGAAAATTCAAGCCAGTAGAAGATTTATAGGGAAAAAAAGCATTTGTTGTTTCTCCCCTAGGGTTTAAACAAGCAATTTCATAATCTTTGACATGAACAAGTAAAGTTTACCACAAACATTCACTACCTGAATACAAATGCATATTTTCTACTTCACCAAAAATAATCAATTCAAACCCTAGTTCAAGACCATTCCACCATAAAAAAATGCTAAGATACATCACCATAAAGATTCCCCAAGAAATGCACATTAGTTATTTCAACCAATGACCCTTAAAGAGGGATAAAATCATTCCACCACTTGTGTATGATGAGTTATGATCAAAATGAATGTCACTTTGTTAAAAAATAGGATCGTGGAGCAATAAAATAAGACAAATGTGGAAATAAAAAACAAAAGATACACAATATAATAGAGACACAGATATATGTGGTTCACCAAGTGTGGGATACATCCACCAGAGAAAATTGTCAGGTCCTTCCTTTATTATTATCCAACAAATGAAGGGATACAACCTACAACACACCCTTTGTAACTTCCTCTTCTTTCTGTCACAGTCTCCTCTCTCAGAATACAATATTCACAATGATACACATTCACAATACAATTCCCTCATAAAAGAGGGTTTCCTTCTAGGGAAAAAAACCCTAACATAACTTCTACCGTCATATCTACGACCTTATAATGAACAGTCTAGATTTACTATGAAATTACAATATACATTTACAAGGACATTTTTCGTTCAGGGTTTCTCCCTTGAACCCCTATCGGGGGTCCACTTGCCCCAATACCCCCCAACCGGGGGGATGAGCCCCCCAGAACCTGCAAGGGGGGAAAGCCTCTCCTGCAACCCCCCATGTGGAGGAGTGTACAATATTCATGGTGTATAAACATGGATGAAAACAAATACCTTTGAATAAGGAAGATAATCAGGCTCCACAACCTACAATCTCCCACTTGGATATTGATCTCAAAAACTCCACCACTGTTGTATCTACTGGAATATGATCCTTCTTGGACCTATAAAAATTTCTCATCTTCACCTTCATGCTTCAATACCAACTGAAACTGAGTAGGAACTCAGTTTTGTTGGACACACTGACCACACTTAGAGGGGGGGGGGTGAATGAGTGTGGGGCTCTTTTTCAAACTTCCCTTCAAAAAACTCCTTAGTTAACAATCAACATTTACTCATTACTTATTGCTATCTTTTATAACCAATTAAATGTGAACATACATCAACAACATATACCAACAAAATATATCATCAATAAGTCATCACCACAAGGAACACAAAGAACACAAGATGTACGTACAATTTTCTTTTTATTACAGACTACAATCCTTAGGTTATCAACAACAATTGAATAGAGTTACAACTCCATAAGAGAACCAAATCTACAATGCAAGAATCAACTTACACAACTCAACACCAACTGAGAAGAGGAATCAATCCTCAACAGCTACCAATCTTTCAACAGGTACACGACCTGTCAGTAGTGCATCACGCGTATGTACGCGCCCTACCAGTAGTACAACTAACATATGTACGCGGCCTGTCTATACTAGAACCTGCATATTACTTCTAAGAAATTAGGGGTTTCTCTCTATGAAAGACTCAGATCCTATGCAACCTTCAATCACATCCACTTCTGTCTTTCACTGTACTATAACCAATCTCAACACCTCCATACTCTCCAACAACTTACTCATGCTCCTCAATCATACAATATGAATGCTACTCAAACATAAGTAACCAACATACTATGGAAACCATATTAGTACTGAAACATAAGAGTGTTTCTCACTCTATCAATCAATCAACATAACCATATCACCACAGCCATACCAAGAAAGCATTCACCACACAATAAGAAAGAGTATCCATCAAGACACTATGTAACCATACCAGAGTTTCTATGGCAGATCTAAGCCAATAGAATGCAGATTTGGAACTTGCTTTAGTCTTCAAGAACTTGGCATCAACTCACACTCAAGTCTCCATGACTTCATCAACTGTACGCACTCTGTCCTCCTTTATCCCATGTGTGTACGTGATCTATATTACCATAGCCTGCATATGTATTCTCTCTCACCCACTGTTGCTTGCGTACTCCTCAGAAACTAGGGTTTTTGAACTTCCGAAACTTTTTCCATCAATATCTTAGACTTACAAAAAATTTGATGTGTCCATGAGATCCTCCAACCACTCTCTCTCTCTCAGAATAGATCTTCAAGATAATCTCAAGAGATGTATTACACAAGAGATCCTTGCCTCTTATTTATACTTGTTGGCCCTCAACTAAGTTTTGTAGAACCTTGGTCGTGTTTGACCATTTTTGGAACTTCGACAGGCTGGTCAAAAACGAAGCGCCAGGCGAAGCGGATATTGCAGGATATCGCCCCCTTTTGTGGATGATATTGATCTCATCATCATTGTTGTATCATATATCTCAGAGGAAATTTTGCAGCGAATCGAAGCCAAACAGGAGACAATGTTTGACAGGATCGAGGCAGAGCTGAAAGGGGTACAACAAGCTATTTATTTGAGTTGCGTAGTGTCTACTGCGCCGTTGTTAGCAAGGGACATAGAAGTAGGAGATGAGCTTTCCCAGCTATGCATATTAGCAGACTCGATAGAGGCTCACCTTCGTTGGGTCCAGAAGGAAAAGGAGCAGGTCATAGAGGCATTATAGCAAGAAAAAGAAGAAGCTTTAGACAAAAGTCGGGTTGGACCGCAAGAGAAAGATGACCTCTAGGCGAAGTTTGCAAAGAATAAGGTGCAGATCCAAAAGGGAAAAGGGCATCTGCTCGCAGAGAAGATTGGAGTTATAGAAGCAATCACTAGGAACTTCGCTATGTACCGGGCCTTGCACAGATAGAAGAAGACATAGTGTAGAGTCAAGTGGAGAAGCTCGTTGAAGCTATTCAACATCTTTAAGAAAGAGTGGCAGAACTGGAACTGCAAGCCGTGCCAAGCACTCTGCAGGAATTGAGAGATCAGAGGGAAGAAACTGATCAGAGCACAGTTGAAAGAATCAAGGCATTGGCCTTAGAATGAAATCAATTAAGCAGTCAAAGCATGCAGACCTATGAGCACCTTGCATAGGACCCAGAATTAAGGACATTGGAGTCACAACTCCAGGAGGCAAAGCAACAAGCATAGACAATACAAGAACAGTTGAAGCCGCTGTTAGCAATCGAGAGGATGAAAAGGTCCCAGGAATAGCACACCGTTCAACAATAGGACCATGCGATCTAGAGTAAAGTCATGGAAGTGACCCAGAGACTTCAGTCAGTACAGGACGAAGCCTGGAAACTTTTGGACGTGGTCGAAGGACAAGGCACACAACTGGAACAAGTGGTCACCTAAGTGAAACAACGCTTGGAAGGAGCTGTCACCAAGAAGGTCATTTAGGAGTTTATCGAGAAGGAGGCTCTGGTGAAGAAGCAGGTCGAAGCAACTCGAGCCAAGCTCAAGGCCTTTGAAGTGGAGTTGCCCAGATCAGAGTGACTTGAGATGAGTCACAGGTGAGTGTTGGGGGCCTGTTGGTCCTCGACCATGTTTTGGAGAAACTTGGTCATGTTTGACCATTTTTGGGACTTCGACAGGATGGCTGAAGACTAAGTGCCAGACGAAGCGGAGATCGTGGGATCTTGACCCCTTTTACGGATTTTTGGGGATTAGGTTTTATGTAATGGGTATGGGATGTCAGCCCATGGGTCTTGCCCATGTTTAGGCCCCTTTTGTAATGTATAAATAAGTAGCTAGGCGATGTAAGAGGAGTCGGTTGTAAGCCAGTGAGCTAAGTGAAAATAGTATTAAATGCTTTGTGCGTACTGTGTGTTGAGAACTTACAGAGCTAAGTGCAAGTGATTGTAAGAAGGCTCTGTGCTGTGTGAAAATCGGGGAAGGAGGATCTTACGAGGTGTGCATAGATCTCATGTCCTATGTGGAGTGGGTTTTGTGGCTCTATGCATGTAAGAGGATTGAAAGAAGATAATAAAGAAGACAGAGAGTTGGTGGACGTAGCCCCACGCTGGGGGTGAAACATGTATATCCTGTGTTATGTTTCTTTGTGCTATGTTGTTCATGTGGTTGTGTATTTATTTTCTTAGTGCTTATTCTAGATAAATGTTTAATGATTAGTGATATAAATGAATGCTAGATTTGATATATTTCTATATGCTAAGTGCTTGGATGTGCTAGATCTTGTCGAATACTGCATTGTTATGTAATTAAGGTTTTGACTACGAATTGAATAAGGGTTAAAGACTAATGAATGTTAACTGATAAGTGCTCTGTTAAGTATTGTGATCATAGATTTGTGTCCCAACTAGGTTGTAGACACTTGAGTCATGCAACCCCCTGCCTCTACCTCGGGTGAGACTTCATCTACTTCGTAGGTGTTGTCGAAAGGGCCGGTAGTTAGGGTTTTGTTGGTGCGTTGTTGAAGTGTTGAACCTTGGGTCTGCCCTTGTGCCAAAAATACTCTCCAATTAGCTTCCTTAGAAGCAACTTCTAGGCCACTTTGTCCACATAGCTACTTTATCAACATAGTCACTTTGTCCAACTTTGTCCAAATTTCCACTTGTCCATATATCCAATAGCCACTTGACTACTTAACCCATTTCCCTCATTTTATGGTTAACCACTTTCCATATTTAGAAAGTTCTCCATTTACTTTATTATTTAAATAATCTTCCTTGACTTTGTCACTTCGCTTTATTAGTTAAATAATCCTCTTTTATTTTCTCACTTCACTTTATTATTTAAATAATCCTCCTTCTTTGCAAGCACTTTGACTTCTTTGACCTTTTGGGGCTTCAAGCCAACATACGAGGGTCCTCCAAGTTCGTAAGGCCATAAATCTCAAACTGTGAGGAGTTATGTGACATTACACATACCACCAGAAATGGGATGACAAGCACTATCCATCTAGGATAGTTTCACTGACAAATTCATGGATATTCATCTCATTATTCCAGAATTAAGTATGGGTTCTATAACCATACTTCTAGGATAACTCAATCGCAAAGCATCTTCTCGTGAGGGATTTCCCCATAAGGGGACCACTTTGGATTTCATCCATTTGTGCTCCTTATCAAGACAATAATGAGTCATCTTTACATCAATCCAACTATGTATCATATATCAATGAAGCCACATCGATCCATCTTCATCTATGCATCATATAATGATAATTCATTGATCATCTTCATCTATGCATCATATATCAATGACAACTCATTGATCCATCTTCATCTATGCATCATATATCAATGACAACTCATTGATCCATCTTTATCTATGCATGGCATCATATGACTATGATTCCACTTGTCATCAATCCATTCACATCAAGGACAATACATATTACATCAATATTCTATGACACGAAATTGTTCCTTTGACATCAATCAATCAATCCGTTGTCATCAATCAATCCCTTGACATCAATCCTTTGACATCAATCAATCAATCCTTTGGCATCAATGACAACATGATCCAACAATCTCCCCCTTTGGGATTGATGGAAATACCAACATTGATGTCAACACCAATCATTGATGTCAACACCAATCATTGATGTCAACACAAATCATTGATGGAAACATGTAGACAAGGCATTTCTCTACATCAATAGTCATCTCAATCACATCAATGTGACTATCTCTCCCCCTTTGACATCAATGACAAAGGGTAGTTCTCTCCTTGGGGTTGCTCCCCTTACCTGAACTCTCCTTGGGGATGCTCCCCCTACTTGAATGCCTTTGATCTTCCTCTGAATAATATATCCCCTTTTGAACAAGGGATATCACTTCGATGTAATGATGAAGTCATATCGCTCATGCTCCCCTTGTGGCCATTGCCCCCCCTGGAACTATGCCTCTGTGTTCTTTCTCCAAGTATAGAGATACTTTTCAATTATTTATATTTGCATATGATAAATATCTCCTCCTGGAATCATGGGAAGAAGAATGACCCCCCCTATGGGTATGTCTCCCCCTATCTTCTCTGCAAGATAAAAACTATGCTACCACTGCAATCTGCTTCCGCTACAAATGATACTTCTCAACCAGAACATAGATCAACCACTCTTTCTATGACTATCCTTGGACCTGTCCATGCATCAAACTTGTGCCATACCATACATCATGAAGCAAAATATATGTCAACAATGAAATAGAGAATCATGATCAAAACATCAACCAAGTACAACATGTACCAAATTGTGTGCCAACCATGCACAACACCCATGTACATCAACGCCATACAATGTGCCAACCATTAACAAAACCTATGTACATCAACCATGTACATCAATACCATAGAATAAGCCATAAGATATCATCAATGGAGTGTATCAACCATATGCCTCTACCAACGTGCCAACCAATGCCACAAACAAGTGTCATATGCTTCCACCCTGAATCAAGTTCCACAACCATCATCTCAATCAATCAAGTGTCTCAACTATATCATCCCATATATCATGTACCAAAGTATATGCTAAACAAGTAATACCAATGATGTACTTTAGCCAAGTACTATCATCCACATACATATACCATCTATAAGTGCATCAATCATTCCACTAATCATGTATCACCACCTGTACCAAGCAAGTGCATCAACCATGCACCAATACCACAACAAAATGAACCACAATCAAGATGTGTCATCATACATGTATGCCATATCCACCATAAAACATGTGCCAATCATATTTCTAGTAGGTGCCTCTAACAATGTACCGAAAGTGTACCAAACATACATTAACTATAGATCAAGACATGACTCATCAATGGTGTACAACATGACCACTTCATCAACTCATCAACAAAATGTCTCAATATGTAGCTCATCCATATTCCAAATGAATGCACCAAGATATCCAACAACTATGCTTCCAATAATACATCATAAGATATATTAATGAAACTCAAATATGTACCAGCCATGTACCCCAACAGATCAACATCAACCTCCATTCACTACAACAAATACCAAACATTCAATAATACATGTACTAGAAGTGTGCCTCAATATATCAATGACATCTCTAGCTAGCATCATCATGATAAATCTCATAACCAAAGTGCCATTATTTCACTGTCACAACCAACATTGTTCTTCAACAGAAAAAATGTCTTAATTGACACTCTAGGGTTAGTACCATGCATCCAAGATAGTCTTTCGTTACCCAACCATGTGTCACCACCATACATACATCAGTTATGTATACCAACATGTAATCATGAAAACCTGCAGCAAATAATGTCAGACCTTGCAACAAACCATGTCAGACCCTGCAACATAGATTTATACCATTATACCATGCTACAACTCATGTGCATAGCCTTTTTCCCAAGGACCTTACCACATATACGAAACCTTCTGCACATACATCTCACGTATGTACGTGACCTATTCATAGGTCAGCACACACATTGTAACCCATGTATTCTTATGAAGATGACAAACTTGAGCTTCCCTTAAGGCTGCCATTCTTCTCTAGTTGTTTAGGGTTCTTTACCCACTTCTAAAGGTGTCCCTACTTCTCATAGCTTGATCTCTGAGCTTCCATATTTTCAAAAATTTATTCCTTCCTAACTTCATGCCTTCTTATAGTCATGCTTTATGAATTCCTCATCATGGACTTTCTTCTTGTGTTCCAACAATCCTGGGATTTGTGACCAAATCCGCTACAACTGTAGCATCTGATGATGTGACAATGAACAACAATGTGTCCTACTTGATTACATCTCCAACACCTTAGGGTTTTATGAAATATTTCATTATCTCTCCTTGCATAAAAACTGCATTCCAAAGCTTTGTGACCATATTCATTACATGAGTAACAGTGACCATGGATTTTTTTTTCATACCTTTGTTTTGGTGTCCATCTTGAAGGTGTCTTGAATTTGCTTTGAGATGTAAGGATGGTTTTTTTATGTCTTCCTTGCTTTGTTATTTTGGAACTTTCCTTTCCTTGTGTAGATGGTTGACTTGCAACATTATTTCCATCCTTTGAGAGTGAGGGACTTACCTCATGCTTCTTTGAGGTGCTTGCTTCAACATGTGTAGCTACTTTGTTGTATCCAAGACCTGATTTATCATTTGGTGATCTTTGACTATCCAAGATCTCATTCAATATTGTTGAGCTATTCGATAATTTGTTTGACTTATCTACTTTCTTTCTAAGATCAACAACTTCATCTTCCAACTTGTGACATGACTCTTCATTTCATTTACTTGATTCTTTAATAGTTCCTCTATTCTTTTGGATTCTTCAATTTGGGTCTTGAGATGGATATTAACTTCAAGACTTTTTCTAATCTCATCATCTAGCTTCTTATTCTCTTCAATTTCATTCTTTAGTCTTTTGATCTCTTCTTATTTTCTTATAATAGAGTCTTTTTACTTTCTTCTTGTTCCTTGAGCATTTCCTTTAACTTCAAGATATGCCTTTGATTCCTTTTAAGAAACCTTTTAGTGTTATCCGAAAGATAGCTATATTCTATGTAACAATGGTCATAGTTGTATTCAAATAGCTCCCATTCAACTTTCCTTTTAAGCTCATATAATTCCTCTTCTATTGCTTCCATGGGATAACTATCATTTGAATCTACAAAAACTATCTCTAGATTTTCTTCTTCACTTGTAGAGAAATATTCAACATCATCACATTTTGAAATATTGAAATTGAGGGTTTTTGGAGATTCTTTATCTTCATTGATCTTGATGGAATTGTCTTCAAGGTCTTCCTTTTTTCCAACATCATCACATTTAGAATCATTGACAATAGAGGATTTTGGAGATTCCTTACCTTCATTGTTCTTGATTGAGTTGTCTTTAGCGTCTTCCTTCTTTCTTTGGTATGTCTCCTCTAGCTTTAGCTATAGATCCTTGGCGGTAGTGCATTGTCCCATGCTCTCTTTGATAGAAATTGAGAGTCCACTAAGAATGGTCTTGAGAGCCAATGCATCATTCTTATTTTCTTGCCTTTGAGCTAAAAAATTTGAATTGTTCTTCAAATGAACTAATCCACCAAGAGCAGCCTTCCAAATACTTGCTCCTATTTCCTTCAAGTGCACTTTCATTTCTATTCTCCATGTAGAATAATTTTCCTCATCAAGGATTGGAACTTCATCATCCATTTGTGTGTCCATGGATCTCCTCCAAGCTTGTTAAGGCTTATAGTGAAGGCCTTCTCTGATACCAATTGTTGGACACACCGACCACACTTAGAGGAGGCGGGGGGGTGAATGAGTGTGGGGCTCTTTTTCAAACTTCCCTTCACAAAAATCCTTAGTTAGCAATCACCATTTACTCATTACTTATTGTTGTCATTTATAACCAATTAAATGTGAACATACATCAACAACATATACCAACAACATATATCATCAATAAGTCATCACCACAAGGAACAAAAAGAACACAAGATGCATGTGAAATTTTATTTTTATTACGGACTACAATCCTTGGGTTATCAACAACAACTGAATAGAGTTACAACTCCACAAGAGCACCAGCTCTACAATACAAGACTCATCTTACACAACTTAGCACCAACTGTGAAGAGGAATCAATCCTCAATAGATACCAATCTGTCAACAGGTATGCGACCTGTCAGTAGTGAAACATGCGTATGTATGCACCCTACCAGTAGTACAACTCACATATGTATGCGGCCGGTCTATACTACAACCTCCGTATTACTTTTGAGCCATTATGGTTTTCTCTCTATGAAAGACTCAGATCCTTTTCAAGCTTCAATCACATCCACTTATGTCTTTCATTGTACTATAACCAATCTCAACACATCCATTATCTCCAACAACTTACTCATGCTCCTCAATTATACAATATGAATTATACTCAAACATAAGTAACCAACGTAATATGGCAACCATATCAGTACTGAAACATAAGAGTGCTTCTCACTCTATCAATCAATCAACATAACCATATCACCACAACCATACCAAGAAAGCATTCACCATACAATAAGCAAGTGTATCCATCAAGACACTATGTAACCATACCAGAGTTTCTATGGTAGATCTGATCCCATAGAATGCAGATCTGGAACTTGCTTCAGTCTTCAAGAGCTTGGCATCAGATCACACTCAAGTCTCCATGACTTTATCAACTGTATGCACTCTGTCCTCCTACAGCCCATGTGTGTACGTGCTCTGGTTCACTTCAGCCTGCATATGTACGCTCTTTGGCCCATTGTTGCTCGCGTACTCCTTCAGAAAACAGGGTTTCTGAACTTTCAAAAATTTCTCCATCAAGATATCAGACTTACGGAAACTTTGATGTGTCCATGAGATATTCCAACCACACTCTCTCTTAGAATAGATCTTCAATATAAGCTCAAGGGATGTATTACACAAGAGACCCTTGCCTCTTATTTATACTCTCCAAGTAGCTTCCTTAGAAGCAACTTCTAGGCCACTTTGTCCAACTTTGCCCAAATTTCCACTTGTCCATATATCCAATAGCCACTTGACTACTTAACCCATTTTCCATATTTAGAAAGTTCTCCATTTAATTTATTATTTAAATAATCTTACTTGAATTTGTCACTTCACTTTATTATTTAAATAATCCTATTTGATTTTGTCACTTCACTTTATTATTTAAATAATCCTCCTTCTTTGCAAGCACTTTGACTTCTTTGACCTTTTGGGGCTTCAAGCCAACATATGAGGGTCCTCCAACTTCATAATGACATAACTCTCAAACTGTGAGGAGTTATGTGACATTACACATACCATCGGAAATGGAATGAAAAGAACTATCCATATAGGATAGTTTCACTGACAAATTCATTGATCTTCATCTCATTATTCCATAATTAAGTATAGGTTCTCTAACCATACTTCAAGAATAACTCAATTGCAAAGCATCTTCCAGTGAGGGCTTTCACCATAAGGGCGCCACTTTGAAGTTCATCCATTTTTACTCCTTATCAAGACAATAATGAGTCATCTTTACATCAATCCAACTATGTATCATATATCAATGAAGCCACATCGATCCATCTTCATCTATGCATCATATAATGATAATTCATTGATCATCTTCATCTATTCATCATATATCAATGACAACCCATTGATCTGTCTTCATTTATGCATCATATATCAATGAAAATGCATTGATCTATATTTATCTATGCATGACATCATACGACTATGAATCCACTTGTCATCAATCCATTCACATCAAGGATAATACATATTACATCAATATGCTATGACAAGACATTGTTCCTTTGACATCAATAAATCAATCTATTGCCATCAATCAATCCCTTGACATCAATCCTTTGACATCAATCAATCAATCCTTTGGAATCAATGACAACATGATCCAACAAGTTTCTCCCTAGTTACTCCATTTTTTAACATGTCTGCATGATTATGTCTAGTGTGTATCTTCTCCAAATTCAAATGTCCATCTTCCAAGACAGATCGTATGAAATGGTACTTGAGATGTATATGCTTAGCCTTCGAATGGAAGGATGAGTTATTTGGAAGATGAATGGAACTCTCGTTGTCATAGTACAACCTACTATTCTCCTTCTTCTTTCCCAATTCCTCCATAAACCTCTATAACCAAATCATTTCTTTACTAGCTTCTGTATAAATAACATACTCTACTTCATTTTTTGAAAGTGCAACAACCTTTTGTAGTTTCAAAATCCAACTTATTGTTGTTCCACCTACAGTAAAAACATATCCTATAGTTATCCTCTTGCTATCTTTATCACCTGCCATATCTGAATCAACATATCCTTGTAGAACCGTGTCTGAACCTCCAAAACATAAAGCATGAGTAGCAGTACCTCTCAAATACTTGAGAATCCACTTTATTTCCTGCCAGTGTTCTTTACTTGGATTTTTCATATACCTTCTCACAAATCCCACTACATGTGCAATATATGGTCTTGTGCAAACCATCACATACATAAAGCTTCCAACTATTGATGAATAAGGGACCCTGGACATGT
This sequence comes from Picea mariana, assembly GCA_032191745.1. Lineage (NCBI taxonomy): Eukaryota > Viridiplantae > Streptophyta > Pinopsida > Pinales > Pinaceae > Picea > Picea mariana. The sequence continues at coordinate 332,968 of JASDQU010100398.1, forward strand.
ATTCTATCTCCTTTTGTGTCTTGGGACACATTTCCTTGGTTAATTTGAAATGGTTGGCCAAAGGTGTACTAACTAGTTTTTCATTCTACATTCTAAACCTCTCCAACACCTTCTCTATGTACTCACCCTGAGATAATGTCAGTTTGTGATTTTTCCCGTCTCTTGTTATTCTCATACCAAGGATTTTCTTTGTAGCACACAAATCCTTCATCGCAAATGAATTAGCTAATTTCTTCTTGAGCAAATTTATATCCTGCATATTAGACCCTGCAACAAGCATGTCATTTACATACAATAGCAAGATAATATAACTTACATTTTATAGCCTTTTAAAATAAACACAATGATCATAATGACATCAACTATAACCTTGTTCTGTCATAAACTTGTCAAACTAAATGTAATATCCCTAAGGCCAAACCCAATTGTAAATGTAAATGCAAATGTACTTAAGCTGGTGAGCTGTATGACATCATTTTATATGCACATTTCATGGTATAGTGCGAGCATGTATTGAGCAGTAAAATGAGGAAGTGTGCACATTCCTGGATACCGCGCGCAACAACTTGAGTGCACGCGATTGTGAGGCCAACGAGCCTTTGTGTATATGCTATGTTTTATAGGCTGCTGAGCCAATTACTATAAGCTAGGATGCTTATGTTTTGATTGGGCCAGAGAGCCTAGATGTTAAAGGCCAGTGCACCTGTTTTTGTACATGTCTCATAATTAATATAACTACATCATTGCATGCAGACTGACCACGATAAAAGAGATGGGGGATTAAACTCCACTAGCTAGGGAAAGGGAGGGGATAATCTAAGGAAAGGGGCTAAGATAGGGAGCTTAAGCCAAAAAGAAATATTATATTAATATTTCTTAAATATAAAGTATGGATAATTATTTTATCCTAAGTTCTAAAGTTGGGCACAAGTGGGCCAAAGTAGCTCCCAACATGACAAGTGTCAAGTTGGGGACATGCATACATATTGTTGGGACTTAGTTAATTTCTTATCATCTTTTTCCATCATTTAGCCAGATAGTCAATCATCCATGAGTATTCACACCCATTGAGCTATCCTTTGTATCTTCATGATTGTACCTGAACCTGTATCCATAGCCATTTTGTGTTGGTGTATCTGGTTAGCTTGGGAGCTAGACTGAAGAAGCGGGTTGTCAGGTGTATGAGCAATTATCTTGGTGAGATAATTGTTGGGGATTGATTTCCTAAAGGTGATAAACTGCAGCTACAGTTCTCTGAGACTTCCTGTCCGACCTGTTGCTGAAGCCCAGAAAGGAAGTGGGGTAGTCGAAGGACTGTTGAGCAGAGAAGGGGCACACTTCCTGGGTGGGACAGGCATGTTGGGAATGAGGGACTGTGAGATGTTAGTTTGAGTTGGCACCCAAGACAGAGTCCTTCCTGTTGTCTATGAGACTTTAGCCTGGATAGGAATCCATTTACCCGGGTGGAGTTTAGTCCCAGCTCGGGGGTGACTCACTGTTGAGAGTGATGAACAATGTGGTCTAACGCTAGGAGGTTCGTGGAAGGTCTGCATGCAATTGGTGACATTCTTACCAAGATAAGTGCCAATTGGGTGATAAATTTACATGCTGCACTGTTATTTGCGTGCTTATATTTATGAGTTTATCTTATGTGTGTTTATAACTGTCTGAATGTTAGGGGTATTTCTTGTATATGTTGCATGTCTATGTTTACTGTTATTTCAGTGTGAATTCATGCATTCACGTAATGTATTTGTCTGTTACATTTTAAATATAAAGCTTCCGCAAGAGTGTTGTGTGTGTATGTTTTTAAATGCATGTAGTTAAAAAAATTATGTGGCATAGCTCAGTTGGATGCTGGGTATGTTATGGTATGTTCTGTAGAGAAAACAAAAAGAGTTCTCTGGCGTAGCATCGCTTGGCATGGATGGCCAGGGACGTTACAACATGGTATCAGAACTAAAACTTTCAACACTATGCCTAGATGGGCCGAACAAGTTGATTTGACCCAAAATTTCATAGAAGATTTATTTCGAACGAGCCAAATTTCAGTTTGTAGAGCGTCCATGGTAATATTTGGAAGCAATGACGCAGAATTGGGAAAAGCCCCAATTTCTGTTGTTAAATTCATGAGAAAATGGAGAAATTCGGCCAAGTGATAAGATATTCCCGATTTAATATCTGTTCTAGCAAATTCGGACCCAGAATTGGTTGAATTTGAAGTCACAATGAAGCCATGACAGTTGGAGCGAGTTTGTAATTAAAATTCTCAATTTGTGAATTGATTTTGGGGAAATTTGTTCCAGAAATGTCAACCCACAACGATTTTTTCTTGCAGAGGTTGAATTGGTGTTATCAGGGTGAAATTGAAGGAATTTTGTGGTTGCAGAATGTCTATGGTAAATTGGGGAAAAAGTTAGGGAAAAGCCCCAATTTTTGCAGTGAAATTCACGAGGATTTGATGTGCATAAAGGTGAATGTGCACAGGTGGGCACACTAAAAATGCATGATGCGCAGTGAAAAGCTTGTAATAGGTAAAATTCAACATTGCACGACAAGATGTTGGCATACTGGTGCAAGCGCTAAATTTTGGTGCCGCGCGCAAAAATGTTAGTGTGCGGGTGTGCACGCTAAATTTTGGTACTATGCAGAAAAATAGTGGTTTTCTAGTGCGTGCACTAAATTTTGGCGCCGTGCAGAAAAATGATGGTGTGCGGGTGGGTACACTAAATCTGGCATTGTGCAGTGTGCATATGCATAAGAAGTGTGTGCGGTGTGGAAATTCATAATAATGGTGTGGGTGGTGTGCGTAGTATTGGCACAACACAATGGAGTTTGGTAGTTGCGTGGGCAATGTGGATATATGTTGTCCCGTGACAGCTTAGTTAGTGGTGCACGCAGAGTTTTAATGCGCAATGGAGATGTAATAAACTCTGGCATGGTGCAGTGCATCAAGTGAAATGCACGCAGAATATCTACGTGCAGTACAAAAACTGCGCGCGGTGGATATCAGCGCACGATACAAAAACTGCGCGCGATGGATATTGGTGCGCAACACGAAAGTAGTGCACGCAAGTTATTGATGTGACAGAGAAGTGATACACAATGGTTTTAAAGTGTGCGAAGCACGATTTACCTTGTGTTGTTGCTACACATGGTAAATATGGGTGTACAGGTTGAATGTTGTGTGTGCGAAGTCATTTGAAGGGTGAACAATAGTAGAAAATCAACGAATTTCTACGACATTTTATATCATTTGAACGTCATCTTTTTGCAGCACGTTTTTGAGGGCCTTAAGAGTGTTTTTAACAACTCAAAAATCACGAGACAAAAGTGTACCAAGCACACACTTTGTCTCTATAGCTCACATAAAAGAGCTTGGATAGATCTTTCTAATGGTGTAAATTGTTCGTCAAACAGAGTTTTTTTGAGAAAGTTACAACACAAACAGTGGAGGGTAAATTTTATGACCCAACTAACTTCAAAGGGCCATAACTTTCTTCTCCTGAATCAGATTGAGGCATAGGAGTAGTCAATGGAAATATATTGAACCATAGAAGACAGTCCCAGAGATGAATTAAATTTCTGAGCATGTTAAAGGTGTTTAATATGGAAAATAAGGTGCCTGTAACATTCTAGACCAAAAACACAAATTGGCCTAGAACTTCAGCAGGCTGTAACTAGCAGCCCAGAACCCAGAATAAGGTGAAATTTGGACATAATGTTTATAATATGTTTATGCAGAAACCGAATTGAGATCATACAAAAATTTCAATGGGGTAGGTGAAAAATTGCATATTTACAGTGCAAAGTTGCCCTAAGTTGAAAAATGAACAAAAACATTATTGGGGAAATTTCAAATGACCATAACTTTCTGCTCCAAACTTGGAATTCAGCATGTGAGAAGGCGATGGAAAGGTATTGAACAACGAAATATAAATATCCACCCAGGAATTTGATCTAGGCATTCAAAATTTTAAGAAATAAGAAGAAAGGATTCTGATATATTATTGAACCAAAATGGTTCATATTTTTCATGAAATTGCTGAAACAGTGAGTCTGACAAAGTTTTGTTGGCTGCACATTTTGCAGAGTTAACAATAACTAGATCAGATCAAGATCAGTGCAGAGTACATAGGAATGGAAGAGGCACAGGGGACTTACAATCAACAAGATGAGAGTAGAGGGATGGATGTCCATTTGGGCATTGAAGGAAAAAACTCCAATGGACATGGAGAAGGAAGAGATGAAAACATGAATATGGCAGAGACCATTAAAAATTTGCAGAAGGATGTCCAAAGCCATAAAAATGATAATGAAAGGCTTATGAGAGCCAAGGAGAAACAATATGACTTCAACCTGAAGTTATTGGAGATATTGAACATAATAGAAAATAAATTGGATAAGGATATTGGTTCAAGCAAGTTAGGAAATCATAGGTCTCATGATGAGAAAAGAAAAGAAAGAAGTGTTAACAGGAATCACCACCACTTCCCAGGGAATTCCAATAAGAGATCACACAACATCTCAAGTCCATCCCCTATCAGAAATCATGAGAGGTCTGGGGTGGATGAACTGTGAGGAGAAATGAACAAAATCAAACCTCCTACATTTGATGGTGAGAACTAAAAGGATGAAGATGGATAAACATGGTTGCTGGGCATGAGAAAGCATTTTCAATTGCATAATTATTCTTGTCATGCAGAAGGTAGAATTTTCAACTATCAATTCAAGGGAAAGGAATCCATGTGGTGGGATCAGTGTGTGCAGGTGCATCACATTAAAGAGAAAAGTGTTACTCGGAGGGAATTCAAGAAGTATTTTGAGAAGAAATACTTGACTAAGAGATACTATGACAAGAAAATGAAAGAGTTCTTTGAACTCAATCTTGGGAGTATGACCATAGATGAATATGAGATAAGGTTTCTAGAACTGTTGAAGTATGTCTCTTTTATCAGGAATGAGAAAGTCAAAATTCAAAGGTATTTGAGTGGATTTTCCATCATTTATCAGTGACAAAATACATTATGATGATCCAAAGACATTGGATGAGACCATAAGGCGAGATAAATGCCTTTATGAATAGCAGAAAGAAAGACCAACTTTCCATAAAGCTCGGGAAGACAAAAAAAAGTTCAAGATGGATCAGAGGAAGAAGGGATCTAAGCCTCCATTCTTCATAAATAATCCTTAGGTAGAACCAACTTCTAGAGAATTCAGAAAGATTGAGGCAGGAGGTCAAAGGCCAAGGCAACCACCTATTCAATGTTGGGGTTGTAAAGGAGATCACATGTACAGAGATTGTCCTCCTAGAGGTGAAAAAGGGAGAATTGTTCACAATGTACAACAAGTTGAAACAGTGGAGGACATGGGAAGAAATGTACCAAGGATCTATGCAGCCCTGGACAACAAGCAAGCAGAGTATCAATCACACATGATTGAAGTTGAAGGTATGATCAACAACCAGACCATTGCTATTTTAATTGATTCAGGAGCTAGTCATAGTTATATAGATCCTAAGATGGTGGAAAGTTTGCATTTGCCAAGAAGCAAGCATGGAAAATTTTGGTTGGTGCAGCTGGCTACAGGAGCCAAAAGAAAATTTAATGAGATGGTTAATTCATGCCTCATGGACATGAATGGACTGAACACCAAGACAGATTTGAACATCTTTCCTTTAGGTTCCTATGACTGTCTAATTGGGACGGATTGGTTGGACCAACATCATTCCATCCTAGAATTTCATAACAAAGAATTTACTTTCTTGGATGATGAAGGGAAACTAAGGAGAGTGCAGGGAATTCCCAGGGCAGTAACCATCAGAGAAATTTCAGCATTACAACTGAAGAAATGTTACAAGAAAGGGTGTCAAATATTTGCAGCACATATGGAAGAGACACCTAGAGATAAGGTGCCAAATTTGGAAGATCATGCAGTCTTGGAAGAATTTGAAGATGTGTTCAGTGAGGTACCAGGACTACCCCCAAAGAGAGATATTGATTTCTCTATAAATTTAATGCCTGTAGCAGCTCCAGTGTCAAGGACTCCTTACATAATGAGTACACCAGCGCTGAAGGAGTTGCAAATGTAGCTTGAAGAACTTATAGAGAAGGGGTATACATGCCCAAGCGTGTCACCTTGGGGTGCCCCAGTCTTGTTTTTAAAGAAGAAATATGGCACATTAAGATTGTGCATTGATTTCAGACAGTTGAATAAAGTGACTGTTAAGAACAAGTATCCTTTGCCAAGGATTGATGATCTTTTTGATAAATTGAAGGATGCAAAGTTATTTTCAAAGATAGATCTCAAGTCAGGATACCATCAGGTAAGGATTAAGGAGGAATATATCAGCATGAATGCCTTCAGAACAAGGTATGGTCATTATGAGTTCACAGTGGTGCCATTTAGTTTTTCAAATGCACCAGCTGTTTTCATGTGCTTAATGAATGGTGTTTTCCGAGAATATTTAGACAAGTTTGTCATTGTCTTTTTGGATGACATTCTTATATATTCTAAGTCAGAGGAAGAGCATGAACATCATTTAAGGATGGTTTTGAAAGTATTAAGGGAGCATCAGTTGTATGCAAAATTGAGAAAGTGCTCATTTTATCAAAAGCAAATTCATTATTTGGGACATATTGTTACACCTCAAAATTACTCACTTCGATAGTGTCGCAAGTGTCGTCATTACGAGTGTTGTAAGTGTCACATCTTGTCTGCAAATGTCACATATTGACTATAAGTGTTGTAAGCATCAAAAACATCATAATGCCATCTTTCCTATGTCGTGCCTCTAATGACATCATGAAGACACTTAAGACACCTCAAAGGATAGTTTGGAAGAAGAGAAATCACTTAACAGGAGGTACAAGCTTTTTACCATTAGAAAAACCACTCAAAAAATGGATTTTGGAGAGGAGCGCTCCCCTACCCACTGTCAGGGAGTGCTGGCACTCCCTGAGCCTCTTTGGGGGAGTGCTTGAGTGCCCTGTGCACCCTTATGGGAGAGCACTACCCTTTTTTTAGCAAATTCTAGGTTTGTTGAGGAAAATAAGGGAAGAATCCCTCAAATCCTAAAGGTAGTTGGATTCGAATAGATGGTCAAGGCATGATCTTAGGGGAGATCCTCAACTAAAGGAGAGGAATCCTCAACTCATCCTAAAGATCTCTCAAGTGGTTGAACCTCTCCAAGGTTATATAAGGAGTCCTTCTCATGGTGAAAGGCACAATGGAGATTGGGAATTACATCAAAATTATGATCTCATGAGGGAGATGCCATCAAAGAAATCAGTGGAGATTATTTGCGAAAGGGGGTTGGACAAGGAGAACTGGAAGAGGCTATTGAACCTTCATTCAAAGGATTGTAAGTACTTTTACTTGTTCTCATTAATATAATCAATGCTTGGCCTGTTTCTTTCAAACTTGTGCTTGTTCTATATGAGTTTGTTTGCAGTAGATGGATCTATGATTGAACTAATCTCAGTAGAGTAGGAAGTACATTATGTCTTTGTTTGTCTTACATGATCTATCAGGGAGCTCAAGATCAAAGCTCAGCCAGGACTTTGCAAGGACAAACATCGCTAATAAGGTACATATATTTCTCCTTCTCTTTCATTCATTAGCTTGATAGGATCTAAAAGGAAGTCAGTGTCCATGTTAAGCACTTTATGTCTTGGCCTTATAAGTCTAGATATCAAGAGAGGATCCACTTGTCCGCAGGGGGATTCACCTTCAACACATATCATTTCAAAGGATGGGGTAGAAGTGGATCCTGAGAAGGTAGAATCCATTAGAGAGTGGTCAGCGCCAAAGAATGTGACAGAGGTCATATCATTTATGGGCCTTGCAGGCTACTACAAAAGATTTATTGAAGGATTTTCAAAGTTTGCACACCCAATCACTTCCTTGCAAAGAAAGGGTGTGAAATTTCAGTTGACATTGGAATGTGAAAAGAGTTTCAAACACTTGAAACAATTATTAACAAGTGCTCCAATACTAAGGATTGTAGACCCAAATGAAGACTTCATTGTATGCATAGATGCATGTAAGGAAGGAATTGGTGGAGTCTTCAGTCAAAATGGGTTTGTTATATGTTATGAATCAAGGAAGTTGAAGGAGCATGAAGGAAACTATGCCACTCATGATTTGGAGTTGGCATACATAGTGCATTCCTTGAGGAAATGGAGACACTACCTCATGGGGAACAGGTTTGGGCTGAGAACAGACCATAATGGTCTAAAATATTTATTTGATTAGCCAACTCTAAATGCTAGGTGAAGCAGATGGTTAGAATTTTTAAGTGAGTATGAATTTGATATAAAGCATATCAAGGGAAAAGAGAACAAAGTGGCTAATGCACTCAACAGAAGAGTGCATGAAATGCATGCTATAACCATTATCACGTACCAATCAAATTTGAAAGACAAAATTATAGAGGCTGCCAAATTAGATTTGCATTACAAGGAATTAGTGACAAAATTACACAAAGGTATTTTGCAGTAGAAAATTGAGAAATACAAGCTAAATAATGATGAAATTCTCATGTACAGGGGCAAAATTTATGTACCAAATTCTCAAGAATTGAAAAATATGATATTGAGAGAAATGCATAATGTACCTTATGTTGGGCACCCAGGATATCAGAAAACTATTGCAGCTGTCAAAAGCCAATATTATTGGCCATGCATGAAGAAAGAGGTTGATGATTTTATTGCCAGATGTTTGGAATGTCAAAAGGTAAAGGCTGAGCATAGACACCCAACTGGTTTGCTACAGCCATTACTCATTCCTGAGTGGAAATGGGAAGTTGTAACCATGGATTTCATCACCAAACTGCCCAGAACAAACAAGCAACATGATTCTATCATGGTGGTGGTGGATAAGCTTACTAAAGCTGCCCATTTTATTCCATTTAAGCTCACTCACAAGGCAGCTAACATTGCTGATGTTTATATGAGGGGAATTGCTAGATTACATGGCATACCCAAGACAATTGTGTTTGACAGAGATCCAAAATTTACCTCAAAATTTTGGAAAGGATTATTTAATGGATTTGGAACAAATTTGAATTTCAGTACAACTTATCATCCAGAATCAGATGGACAAACAGAGAGGGTGAATCAAGTGATTGAGGATATGTTGAGAATGTATGTGATGGATAAACCATTAAAATGGGAAGACTACCTACACTTGGTAGATTTTGCTTACAACAATGGGTACCAAGCATCTCTAAAGATGAGCCAATTTGAAGCACTTTATGGCAGAAAGTGAAACACACCAGTAAGTTGGGATAACCCAGTAGAAAGAGCAGTGGTTGGGCCAGATTTGCTCAGGGAAATGGAGGAGCAAATGATAAAAATAAAGCAAAATTTAAAGGTTACCCAAGACAGGAAGAAAAGCTATGCTGATAAGGGAAGAACTCACAGGGAATTTAATGTGGGAGACCATGTATTCTTGAAAGAGAAGGCCAACAAAAGTTCCATGAAGTTGGGAAATTGTTCAAAGTTGGCAACTCGCTATTGTGGGCCATTTGAAATCCTAGAGAGGATTGGTCCAGTTGCTTATATGATTTCATTTCCTGCATCTATGTCTGTTCATAATGTATTCCATGTATCATTGCTAAAGAAATATATACCTGATGCTAATCATGTTATTGATTGGAATGTGATTTAGATGGAGCAAGACGACGCTTTTCAAGTGCATCCGGTACGCATTCTGGACCGGAAAATCAAAAAGCTCCAGAACTGAGCCATAGGCCTTGTAAAGGTCCAATGGACCTGGTACGGTCCTGAGGATGCTACTTGGGAGCTTGAGGATGCAATGCAGGCAGAATACCTGCATCTTTTTGAGGATTTTTGAAATTTTGTTGTACATGGGTACATGATGCACCGAGGACAGTGCATAAATAAGGGGAGGGAATTGTAATATCCCTAAGTCCGAACCCAATTGTAAATGTAAATGCAAATGTACTTAAGCTGGTGAGCTATATGACATCATTTTATATGCACATTTCATGGTATAGTGCGCGCATGTACTGTGTAGTAAAATGAGGAAGTGTGAACATTCATGGATACCACACGCAACAACTTGAGTGCGTGAGATTTTGAGGCCATCAAGACTTTGTGTATATTCTATGTTTTATAGGCTGGTGAGCCAGTTATTATAAGCTAAGATTCTTATGTTTTGATTAGGCCGGAGAGCCTAGATGTTAAAGGCCAGTGCACCTGTTTTTGTACATGTCTCCTAATTAATATAAATACATCGTTGTGCACAGACCGACTATGATAAAAGAGACGGGGGAATAAACTCCACTAGTTAGGGAAAGGGAGGGGATAATCTAAGGAAAGGGACTAAGCTGGGGAGCTTAAGCCAAAAAGGAATATTATATTAATATTTTTTAAATATAAAGTATGGATAAGTATTTTATCCTAAGTTCTAAAGTTGGGCACAAGTGGGCCAAAGTAGCTCCCAACATGACAAGTGTCAAGTTGGGGACATGCATACATATTGTTGGGACTTAGTTCATTTCCTATCATCTTTTTCCATCATTCAGCCAGGCAGTCAATCATCCATGAGTATTCACACCCATTGAGCTATCCTTTGTATCTTCATGATTGTACTTGAACCCATATCCATAGCCATTTTGTGTTGGTGTATCTGGTTAGCTTGGGAGTTGGACTGAAGAAGCGGGTTGTCAGGCCCGTGAGCAATTCTCTGGGTGAGAGAATTGTTGGGGATTGATTTCTTGAAGGTGATGAACTGCAACTACAGTGCTCTAAGACTTCATGTCTGGTCTGTTGCTAAAGCCCGAAAAGGAAGTGGGGAAGCCGAAGGACTGTTGAGCAGAGAAGGGGCACACTTCTTGGGTGGGACATGCATGTGGGGAATGAGGGACTGTGGGATGTTAGTTTGATTTGGCACCTGAGATCGAGTCCTTCCTATTATCTATGAGCCTTAGCTTGGTTAGGAATCCCTTTACCCGGGTGGAGTTTAGTCCCAACTCGGGGGTGATTCACCGTTGAGAGTGATGAACAATGTGGTCTAAGGCTGGGAGGTTCGTGGAAGGTCTGCATGCAGTTGGTGACATTCTTACAAATATAAGTGCCAATTGGGTGATAAATTTACACGCTGCATTGTTATTTACGTGCTTATATTTATGATTTTATCTTATGTGTGTTTATAACTGTCTGAATGTTAGGGGTATTTCTTGTATATGTTGCATGTCTATGTTTACTGTTATTTCAATGTGAATTCATGCATTTATGTAATGTATTTGTCTGTTATGTTTTAAATATAAAGCTTCCGCAAGAGTGTTGTGTGTGTATGTTTTTAAATGCATGCAGTTATAAAAATTATGTGGCATAGCTCAGTTGGATGCTGGGTATGTTACGGTATGTTCCGTAGAGAAAACAAAAAGAGTTATCTGGCATAGCGTGGCCTGGCATGGATGGACAGGGACGTTACACTTCAAATACCACTGCCTTGGAGCTTGGTTTAGGCCATAAAATATATTCTTCAACCTGCATTACAAATTCTCTTCCCTTTGACCTCTACCCCTGTGGACGCTGCATATAAATATCTTCCTCCAAATCCCCATGGAGAGAATTTGTTTTTACATCTAACTGTTTAGATGCAAATATTCTACTGCCACAATACTTAAAATAGTGCTAATTGAATTCAATTTAACAACAATATAAAATATTTCATCAAAATCTATACCTTTATTTTGTGTAAACCCCTTTACAACAAGTCTAGCCTTGTACCACTTTTTTCCTCCATCTTCTTCCTTCAACTTGTAAGCCCATTTATTCTGTAATGCTCTTTTTCCTACATGCAATTGAACCAAGTCCCAAGTCTGGTTATTTACCAGGTAATGTTACACAGTCACAATAAAATTCCCTCATAAAAAGAGGGTTTCCTTCTAGGGCAAGAAACCCTAACATAAATTCTACCGTCAGATTTGCGACCTTATAATGAACGATCTAGATTTACTATGAAATTACAATATACATTTACAAGGAAATTTTTCCTTTGGGAGGTTCACCCCCAAACCCCCATCGGGGAACGCTGTCCCCTAAACCCCCACTAGGGGAATGATTTCCCTTGGACCCCCCAATCGGGGGCATGAGCCCCCTGAACCCTGCAAGGGGGGCAAGCCCCCTCTGCAAACGCCCCCCCACCCGTGCAGTAGTGTACAATATTTCATGGTGTACAGTCTTTTGGGGGTATAAGCACGGATGAAAACAAATACCTCTGAATCAAGAAGATAATCAGGCTCCACAACCAACACACTTTTTGTTTATTTATACAAAAATTTGACCTTAATTAAGTTTTAAGTCAAAAAAGACATGCCGACGTAGCCAGTTTCTTACAAAATTAAATTATGGAAAAAATAAAATAAATTTGCATTTAAAGACCTTTCGATGGGTGACTTCATGCCCTTCTAGGGTGACGTTGGACCTCTTTCATGGAACGTTGGGCTCAGGGAGTGAAACATTAGGCCTCCAAAAGAAAAAATCCTTCCCACACATGCCAATAACCTCAGGATTGTGCCCAAGGTGACAACCACTATATGTATAAATGTCCAAGGATGCATGGGTGACATCCGAGGCCTCCAAATGACAGAGTTCAGGTGGGAAAGGCACAACCTCCTGGGTCTAGGTCCACTAAAGTGCCTCCAAAGGAAACATTCGTCGTCTTCTTGGCATAACCCCTTGATCTTCATTTTGTCCCCTGGCTGGGGTCTCAACATCCATCAAATGGGATTTGAGCCCTCATGAAGGTTCCATCTGGTCATATCTCCATGTACTTGTTCACTGGACAAGGTCCTGCAAAGACAACAAGTACGTCTTGAAGGGGTCCATAAGTCACATGCACCAAAATACGTACATCACATATAATAATTAAAACGCTAAAATATGTGCATTAAACCTCTCTAAACCCAAACAAATGCTCAAAACATTATGCAACTTGAAAATTCTAGTGTTTGGAATGGTCTCAGGGTGTCCTATTGGGCCATTATCCATAATGTCAAGTTTGTTTCCCCAGTGGAGCTTTATCTAACTCATGCAAGTTTATGATGTGGTGAGGGGAAAACCTTTGTTCATGGGGTGCATGTGATATCAAGGAAATGTAACACTTCACATATGGGTGCCTTTTTTCAGAGTGAGATGCACCTTGTCATGGATAAAAATGTTTCTAAGACCACTGATTTCCATTTATTATTTTTATCTTTGCTTTCTTGTTTTATCTTTATTTCTTCATGCTACAAGAAAATAGTTTATGGCCACCGCCATAGATTGGTGGCAAGCTAGTGGCAGTGTCACCCACAAACATTTCATGGAAATGATAAGGCTGGCTTGTGATGAGACCCCCTTTCCTTTGGACATGCAACCAAGAGCCACTACCCTGGCTTGGTGACCAATTGGGTGGTAGTGTTATAATGCTACATGGTCATGGTCATGATAGGCTGTCTCATGATGAGACCTCCTATCCACCAACAAATTCCTTGAGTATTTTATTCATATGTGGGTCCCCTTTTCTTGATGAGAAATGTTTCAATGCTTTCTCAGGGATCCCTGGGTGAAGCATCTTGAAGGTTTAAATTCGTCTCTTAAATTTTTCCAGCTACATTTCCCCCTAGGATTTTAGCCCCTTCTTCCCATGAGTTAAGGTACAACCCTTTCCAAGTGGAGCCTTCCCTAATGCCAAAAAATGTGGATAGTTGGAGGGGATAAAGATGGAAAATGGTAAGTATGGAGGGAACGAGCGATGACTCTTCAGAGATCCACTAGGTAAAAACCTTTCCTAAAGGGAAACCAAATTACTATGGAACCATGTGACCCTCCCAGGTTTGAACAAGGAAAATAACATAAAGTCAAGAAAACATTATGAAATCTAGAAAGATTCAATGCAACATGTTTAAATGTTTTAAAAATTGGAGTGATACATACATGATACCTGGACTTATTACCTCATGGATCAAAACTCATTTTCATTTCAAGACTAGGCCGATGTGATGGATACTGCTTTCAATGGTATGTGGGATCTACTACAGAAAAAATGGGCCCTTCAGGGCCATTCTCAAGTCATCTGGATCTCGACACTCCATGTCTAGGACCTGTGGTCCTAAAGACATGATATCCTTAGTTACCCCAAAGTTTGGGGGTAACATTTGGCTCCAACTCAGGGGCATGTGTTGACCGTAGAGTGCATGATAACCTCGACATATCTGGTGTGACATGTTTCTGTTAAGACTCAACATAAGATGTTAGTAATACCCGGGGTGGTGCTAGCACCCCTTGTTCATACATGATGCACAAGTTTAAAATGAAATCAACTATCTAATCTAAAACATAATCATGAAAATACATATATACAAGTGAGGAAAACAATATGAAAAGTGCAACTACAACTATGCTAATATACAATGCAACGGTATATACAATGAATGCAAATTCCTACCTACCCTACCTCACCTGTACTTACTTGTCAAATGATAGGTATAATCATAAAACTAGTACAACCATGCTAGAAATGTATCATAACACCCTCCTCTATGTTTCATCATAAACCAAAACAATGAAAATTTAAGGAAAAAATAAACATGAGTTAGAGCATGCATTATATCATAGGAAGTTGTAAAGTCTAGCTCATGGAGGCCGGAGGGAGGGACAAAATCATGCCAAGACACCCTTTCAGAAAAGTGATCAATCCATCTCAGAAAAGGATCGTGAGAGGTAAAGGACTCAAAGGGCTGGCTCAAAGAGTCTGAGGGTTGACTACCTTGGATGTCATCACTCCCTGGGGTTTGAGAAGGGATTAACAAGAAATTAGAGGGAAAATGACAACTTCTCAGGGGAAACCTGAAAGATTGAGATAATAAAATTCTTAAGGCATTCAACCTCCCATTGAATTATAATATAAATTTTTTCCCAAAATAAAACTTGAAACAAGAGACATGTTCCCCAAATGCATCCTTAGTGACATAACGAGGTAAATCAATTGGAGGGAGCTGGAAAACCTTGTCACAAGTATCCTGCTTTAGGAAAACAATGTCTTGAACTTTATCAAAATTTGAGCACAACGACAGTTGATAATCTTCTTCAAATAATAAATCCAAGTCCTCAAAGGAATACTCATCAAAATCCTCAAGGTATGACTGTAAATCATCAGGAGAACATTGCACTGGGTCATGCCTGGGTGCTTGGAAAAATTCTGTAATTATATCATCATCTTGTTGCCAAACGTCAAAATTATTAGGAATTCCATATGATTGTTGTAAAGGAAACATTCAAATATATCCTTCTATATCATAAATGTTATCCTCATTAGAACCAATCGCATCCCACTTACATCTTCCAACATGTATGAACTCATCAATATTATAAACCATGTCACTACCTTTACCATAACATGAAGGATTTAATGCATCCAATGGATCCTCTAATAATTCTTCACCTTCCAAATCACAAAATAAAGCATCATCAAAATATTGGAAAGGAAAATAACTTACCGTGTTCACTTCTTGTTGTGTAGGAGCGTCAAAGGCTTGGATAAATTCATCAAATGGAAGAGAATCCATTACATCATCCCCAAGACTCATCTTTTTAATCATCTTTTCACCTTCATCAGAAAATGAAGGACCTATCCCTTCCAAGGGTTCCTTTACTTCTTCACCTTCTGAATCATAGAACAAAGTGTCATAAAAAACCTGGAAGGGAAAATGATTCACCTGATCATTCTCTTTTTCTTGTGCAAGAAAGATAGGATCTTGGAGAGATTCATCGGATGAAGGAGAGGATACTAGTGCTTCATCCTCATAACTCACTTCTTCGGTCAAGTATTTACTGCATTCTCTTGAATCATGGGAAACATATTACTCCTCTTCAAGGGGTTGACAACCTTCTTCATAATCTCTCCTTCTATATTAAAGGGTTATTGGTATTGAGTATGGTACACATCCCTAAGAACTTCCACAATCTAGTGGTGAATCCTTCGTCCTATAGGGCCATTGCGAGATTTTGAATGGCATTTTCATATTTCTAGAATTGTGGTTTCAAAAAATTAATAAACCTATTGATGAGGTCTATGAAATATGATATACCCTTATCTTCGCAACAACGCTTAATCCAATCTTGCAAAAAAGATGGTAGGCTAGTATGAACAATTTTACCAGAACATCCTCCCCTTCAAATTCTATCTCACTTATATACTTTAATAATTATACAATGTGAGTAATTGGAAGGCCTATGAATCTTGGAGAGTTGTTTAACCATTTTATATCAAAATACTGTGGGTATCCTTGAAAACTTTAAAAATCAGTAGTCTGATACACTTGTTCCCAGGGTTCCATGATCCCATATCTTGAAAGTATCACAAAGTACAGAGTAAGTTAGTGGAGTTGACATATAACCTCTTAAGGATTATCAAAGGGAGTGAGGGAATCACCCTCAGTCGAGTCAACATGTAAGCTTTGAAAAGTGAAAGGCTTTGAGAAAAAGGCTTACTGTAAATTTGTCGTTCGAGGAAAATTGACTCGATGTTCCCCGAGTATGGTGCCAAAAATGTTATCACACAATATATACTTTCCCAAAGCCTAAATACAAGTAGGCCTCGATTGACGAAACACAGAGGTAGTCATATCACTATCAACCCAATAGGATACCCCTCGCTATTTAGGAGGAGAAAAAACTCATTCCAATGGAGACCTCCCAAGACCTAGTTGGTTGACGAAGGGTAATAAGACAACGGTAAAACCCACCCCTCTCTCTAGGTCACTCAAAATGAAGAAGTCATTTGGTATTGTTTGGGGTTAAGGAGAAATACAAGGTGAATGGTACCTTCCCCTTACCAATGAAACAACAAATTTTTAGCAATAACCAATGATATCAACGTTTCAAATTAATGACTTCAAAATAGAAATATTCTACGAAAATACTCTTATGCATGAAAAGATAAATGTATAGCAGCAATAATATGTCCTGAAATTGCAAGTAATAATGACAAGAATGATATAAATACTTTTGCAATTTGATATCACTTTGTCACTTACAATTTCAAGATTTAAAACAAGTCAACAAGTGACTTCAATGGGCTGTAAAATTACTTATAACAACAATAACTAAGTAATGATGACAACAACATAACCACTTCAGAAAAGTACTTAAATCAGGCAATTAAACAAACACTTTAGCATATAATGATAATAGTTTTCCTAGTACAAGTGTCGGGTGGTCTTATGGACAATTTAAGGGATATTAAGGGGTTGAAATGATGGTTGTAATAATAGTTACAACAACAACAACAACCTTCAACAACTTTCATAATTTTTCACTTAGAATGATAGCAAAGGAAAGACTAAAGCCCTGGGTGATGGCACCTAGGATAATGTAAATTTCTGGGTAGGTTTCTTAGGTTAGTATGCTTGTTAGGGTTTCAAAACAAAGGTTTTAGTAGAGATTACAACAAAAACAATGTGGTTGTTAGTGTTAGTGAGAGTTTCAAGAAAGATAGTTTGAAAGTTGTTTTTGTCTCATTCATCCACAAGAGCATAGAAATCAACGCCTTTAGGGGATTATAGAGTTAATAAAATTAACAATATCACTTGGGAAATAAAATAATGATAATACTTGTCTAAGGAAAGAAGTACATGCAAGAGGTGTTGGCAATTCGAGGCCTCAAGCATCTAAATCTTGAAGAGAGGCTTTGTTAGAGAGTAGGCACTTCTAAGCCCTAGAGTACCTTCCTTCCTTAGACTTATTTTAAAAAGTAATTGGTAATTAAAGTGAAGTTACTAGAGAGATATATCCTTAGGACTCTAGCAATCACTTCCAAAAAAATGTATAATTGGAAAATTCAATCTAGTAGAAGAGTTATAGGGAAAAATAAGTAGTTGTTGTTTCTCCCCTAGGGTTTAAACAAACAATTTCATAATCTTTGACATGAACAAGTAGAATTTACCAAAAACATTCATTAAATGAATAAAAACGCATATTTTCTACTTACTTCACCAAGAATAATCAAGTCAAACCCTAGTTGAAGACCATTCCACCATGAAAAATGTCAAGATACACCACCATAAAGCTTCCCCAAGAGATGCACACTCGTTATTTCAGCCAATGACCCTTAAAGATGGAGAAACTTTCAATCCACCACTTCTAGGTGATGATTTATGATAAAAATGAATGTCACTTTTTGTTTATTTATACAAAAAATTGACCTTAATTAAGTTTTAGGT
This sequence comes from Picea mariana, assembly GCA_032191745.1. Lineage (NCBI taxonomy): Eukaryota > Viridiplantae > Streptophyta > Pinopsida > Pinales > Pinaceae > Picea > Picea mariana. The sequence goes on from JASDQU010100398.1 coordinate 351,206, forward strand.
CAAAAAAGACAAGACGACCTGGCCAATTTCTTACAAAATTAAATTCTGGAAAAAATAAAATAAATTTGCATGTAAAGACCATCCTAGGGGTGAAATCATGTCCTTCTAGGGTGATGTTGGACCTCTGTCATGGAACGTTGGGCTCATAGAGTGAAACGTTAGGCCTCCAAAGGAAAAATCCCTTCCCACACATGCCAATAACCTTAGGATTACCCCCAATGTGACAACCACTACATGTAGAAATGTTCAGGGCTGCATGCGTGATTTCCAAGGCCTACAAAGGTCAACGTTCAGGTGGGAAAGGCACAACCACCTGGGTCTAGGTCCACCAAAGTTCCTCCAAAGGAAACATCCTTCTTCTTCTTAGTAGAACCCCTTCATCTTCATCCTTCCCCTTGGCTAGGGTCTCAACATCCATCAAATGGGATTTAAGCCCTCATGAAGGTCTGAGCTAGTCATATCTCCATGTACCTGTTCACCGGGAAAGGTCCTACAAAGACAACAATTATGCCCTCCATGGGTCCATAAGTCATAGGAATCAAAATACGTAAATCACATCTAGTAATTAAAATGCCCAAACATGTGCATTAAACCCCACTAAACCCAAACAAATCCTCTAAACATTATGAAACTTGACAAGTCTAGTGTTTGGAATGGTCTTAGGGTGTCCTATTGGTCCAATCTCACTTAATTCAAGGTCATTTCCCCAATGGAGCGTGATCCAAATGATGCAAGGGTATGAGGTGGTGAGGGGAAAAACTTTGGGCATAGGGTGCATGTGATAGTAGGGAATTGTAACACTTCACCTATGGGTGCCTTTGTTGAGGGTGAGCTGCATATTGTCATGGATTCAAATGTTTCCAAGACCACTGATTTACATTTATTATTTTTATATTTTCTTTCTACTTTTATCTTTCTTTCTTCATGCTGTAAGGAAAGAGATGATGGCCACTGCCTTGGCTTGGTGACCATCTAGTGGCAATGTCACCCATAAACATTTCATGGAAATGAGAATGCTGGCTCATGATGATATCCCATTTCTCTTTGCCATGCAACCAATAGCTACTACCCTAGCTTGGTGACCATTTGGGTAGTAGTGTCATACCACTACATGTTCATGGTCATGATAGGCCAGCTCATGATGAGACCTATTATCCACCAACAAATTCCTTGAGTGTTTTATTCATATGTGGGTCCCATTTTCTTACTGAGAAGTGTTTCAGTGATTTCTCAAGGATCCCTGGGAGAAGCATCTCAAAGGTTTAAATTCATATCTTAACTTTTTCTAGCTACATTGCCCCTTGGGCCTTTATCCCCTTCTTCCCATGAGGTAAGGTACAACCCTTTCCAAGTGGATCCTTCCCCAATTCCCAAAAATGTGGATAGATGGAGGGGATAAAGAATGAAAATGGTAAGTATGGAGGGAATGGATGATGACTCTTTAGAGATACACTAGGTAACAACCTATCCTAAAGGGAAAATAACTTACTAAGGTACCATGTTAGCCTCCCAGGTTTGAACAAGGAAAAGAGCATAAAGTCAAGCAAACGTTATGAAATCCAGAAAGATTCAATGCAACATGTTTAAATGTTTTAAAAATCAGAGCGATACATACCATGATAATCAAACTTATTACCTCATGGATCAAGACTCATTTCCATTTCAGGACCAGGCCCGTGTGATGTATATTGTTGTCGATGGTATTTAGGCTCTGCTACGGAAAAAAGAGGCCCTTCAGGGCCATGCTCAAGTCGTCTATCTCTTGACACTCCATGTCTATGACTTGTGGGCCTCGAGACATGATATCCTTAGTTAACCCTAGGTTTCAGGGTAACAATGCACATAGCCTCTTTCAAGGCCTGAAAGTATTGATCATTTGTGAAGTCCAAGAGAAAGCATTCTTTTTAATGAGAGAAGTGAGAGGTGCTACAATTTTTCCATAATTATAAACAAACTTGCAATAATATAATGTTAAACCCATAAAAATACACAAGCTCTTAATAATTTTAGGGAGAGGCCAATCCTTCATAGATTCAATTTTCTTTGGATCCACTCATATTCCATCCTTGCCAACAATATGACCTAGGTACTCCACTTCCGAGGCTCCAAAGGAACATTTATACTATTTGAGGAAAAGTTTGTGATGAGAGAGTAGACAAAAAACTTGATCTACATGTGCTACATGGGCTTGCCAATTTTTACTATAGATGAGAATATCATCAAAGAAAACGAAGACAGAATGATGGAGGAAAGGGACAAACACATGAATCATGAGACTTTGGAAATTGGAGGGAGAATTACATAGGCCAAAGGGCATGACCAAGAACTCATAGTGACCCTCGCGATTTATGAATGCAATCTTGGGAAAGTCTTCCTCTTTCATACATCTCTGGTGGTATTCAGAATGGAGATCAAGTTTAGTAAAGTATTGAACACCAGTAAATTCATCCAACAGATCATCAATGAAAGGAATATGGAATTTGTATTTGATGGTGATTTTTTTAAGGGCACAAAAGTCTGGACACATGTGCCAAGTCCCTTCTTTCTTGAGTACCATTACCACATGAGAATAATAGGGGCCATTACTAGGACGGATAACACAACTTCGAGCAATTCTTGAAAGTTTTTCTCAATTTCATTCTTCTGGGAAAATGGATGATGATAAGGGAAAACATTGGGAGGAATGTTTTCAGGGACTAGAGGAATGGAATGATCATGAACAACAAAGGAAGGGGGAATTCCATGGGGAGTGGAAAAAATGACTTGGTGATGGGAGAGAATAGATTGGAGGTCAGGATTCATTGATGGTGTCTCAATTGATTGAATGTAATGGAGTTGGGAAGTAATTCCTGAATGCCCTTTTTTAGGATCGTTTCCATTTGATGAGAACTGATGATATAAGGGGAGCATGATGTGATTCCTTGAAACTTATATTGATGTCCCTCTTATTGGAATTGCATGGTTAATTCCTTAAAATCCATGAGGATGGGGCCCAAATTGCTTAACCATTTAACACCTAGCACAATGTCACAACCACCCAATTCGATAGCAAACATATGATATTTCAGTTGTTTCTGACCAATTGGTAGGCGGGAATTTTCACAATCCCCACCACATTTCATGGAACTTCCATTGGAAATCATGATTTGAAAATTGTTGATAGTGCGAATATAGAAATTGATTTCCTGGAAAATGCAACATTGAATAAAATTATGGTGCCACTATCAACAATGATTATGAATTTCCTATGCTTAATGTAGCCAATTTTCTTGAGGGTTTGGGGACTAGAGAAGCCAATGAGGGCATGCAACAAAATCAACAGTTCAACTTCTTGGGGATCAATGGGCAGAGTAGTATCATCTATGGGGGTATCTCTTCTAGAGGGGAAGCTTCAACCTCCTCATTAGCAAAATCCTAAAAAATGTCCATAAAATATTTTGTTCCTTACACTTGTGCCCGGGAAAATATTTGTCATCGAAATTATAGTAAATACCCTTGAATTGGGGTTATTCCATTTTCGCCTAAGTTAATATTTGGATCTTAAGAGGGGTGGCATGAGGGGAAGGATTAATAGGTCAAGGGAGAGGAAGAAAATATGGTTCTCGATTCTGGGAAAAGACAACATGTTGTGCTTCTGTGGAACATTTAATAGCTTCCAACCAATTCAATGGGTGAGACATGAGGACTTGGGCTCGTATTTCATCCTTTAGGCCACTGATAAAGCATTCCCTTGAGAAGGAATTTTTCATGCCCTCCGTTCTAAAATCCAAGTTCCCAAAGGCAGTTATAAAGTCTTCCATTGTGCCAAATTGTTTCAACTTGGTCAAACAAACTAAATAATGGGTTTCAGTGTCAAATAATTCATAAATCTCTACAACAAACTAGGTCCACCCAATATAACCTTGGCATGCATTTTTACGTCATTGCCACCATTGCTAGCATTCAAGATCTAGATAGAGAACAACATAACAAAGTTTGGCCAACTTATCAATAATAACATGAAAATAAAATTAATGCTCTATTTGGGTGACCCATCCTATGGAATAAAAACCATCAAATTTATTGACCTCAACTCGGGGAAGACGAGGGTCACGAGGAAAGGGGTTGGAATGAAAGACCATGGTATGGGAGGATTCAACACCATCTACTTGGGATAGTTTTTAGGGAAGGGGGGGAGGTCCTAGGATCACTTCAATATCTAGTGGAGAGTGGCATTTAAGGGTTTTAAATTTTCCCTATAATTGGTCAAATCAGTTGTCAACTTTGGAAAATTGGGTCTAGAATTGGTCCTCGAAATGATCAAACTATGCCTTGTTATTTTTTATTTTGTCCTGTAGTTCTTAGGTGCAAGTGGTGGCCATGTGGAAATGTGGGGTTCCTAGAATGGGGAGTAGGTCCACTGAAGAAATGTATATATTTTGGATGAATTCTTCTAAATTAGCCACAATAGGAGTCATTTTTATCAACATTTTGAATCCAATACTAGGATCCATCTTCACAACAATGAGTCAAAGGTAAAAGGTGATACACAATAAATACTAACGATGCTCAAGATTTATGGTTGGGGTTGTCACGTCGGCACCAAAATACTAAAAAATACCTAGAAACTTTTTTGATGGAGTGGAATAAAAAATAGTTTCTAGGTCTTTTTTAGTCTTTTAGCGCTGGCATGACAACCCTAACCCTAACTCTTGAGCATCACTATTATTTATTATGCATATGCACAACCATTTACCTTCGAATCATTGTTCTGAAGATGGATCTTGGTATTGGATTCGAAACATCGATAAAAATGACTTCTACTGTGTCTAATCCAAAATAATTCATCCAAATTTCACACCACAAGAATCTTAAAAAAGTAGATATGTGAGATATATCATTGCGACCAAGGAGACAAGGTAAATCCAATGGGATAGGTGTGAAATAAGGGTGCTAGGAAGGGTGGGTGGGATCATATAAATAAAAAAGACTGGTAATTGATAGGTACCACGACGATCAGGGAGAAAAGGAGAATCCAATGGGATAGGTCACAAATAAGGGTGTTGGGAAGGGGGTCGGGTCCACAAAAAAATAGGCTTAAAAATGATAGGTACCATGGTGATCAAGGAGAAGATACAAATGCAATGGGAAAGGTACTGAATAAGGGTGCTAGAGGGACCACTATACTCCTTTTTTTACTCTTGCATAGTTATACTTCTTCCTAAAGAATACTACAGTGATGAAGTTCCCAAATTATTAACAGGAAAAATTATGTAGGAATTTTGCAACCATAATGTAGGAGGTAGGGTTGCATGGAAATAGATCTCATTTGTTCCTTTTTGGTTCTATGTCTTTCCCAAGGGTTATGGTTTTTATGGTTCCTACAGATAAGGTTTTTCCCTAAGCTATATCTCTCTGATATATGTGTGGTGTTGAACAATAAAAATCAGCCCAATATCTCAGGGAACTGACTAAGGAAGCTTGACCATAACCTTTGCCATACTACCCGATTACCTAGGTACTCGAGAGTATCTTCCCGAGTGTTTTTCTCAGTGTCTTTATAGCAGTCAGGCGGTTGATCGATTGATCTAGAGCTAGTTTCAGGAGACCCAGGGGACTCCCGATATACCTGACGGTACATGGGAGTGATGGTTGTGTACATATTCTCTTTGATGTGATACTATTAGAGAGGTAACAATGGGGTTATAAAGGTTTCCAACAAGGTGAAATTTTTGTTTCTAAGTAACCTCGCCAAAGTGTCTGTATTTCCTGCGTGTAGTCTTCCCCACCGCATTTTTACCCGCTAAGCGTTAGATATTTTTTATTTAAAGAAACTGGTAGTACACGTCTCTACTTTGAAAAAAAAATTCCCATAGTTTCCATAGAGAAAATTGCTCCGATACCACTTATTAGTTACCTGATCTATTATAATAAGAAGAAAATAGAAATACTACAACAAATACTAGCGAAACAACAAAATGTAGAGAACCAAAACACCAAAGATGATACCTTTATTGATATAAAACAATATTCACTAGCCTCTTTGAGGGGGAAACCTCCAATAGAGAAAAACCCTATTACAACAATTCTCCAGACAAGGTTTTCTCATGCCTCCTACTCTTATTTATATTAATTCTATATTCTAAAGAACATTCTAGAGGAAGATCTTTCTAGAAGTTCAATTATTCTATTATTTATTCTTACATTGACTTGTTCACATTTATTAAATAAGCCTTGTTAACTAATGTCGACCTTTATTACATGGAAAGTATATTATTCTATCTACGTGAGGGGTTAGGGAGGTTAAGTCCCTACCAAGTTTAAAATAAACTAAAAATTATGTAACATAATGAAATAATTTGATACATAGATAGATCATTTTCAAAGTGACTTATATGGTAGTTGGTAATGAAAGGGAGCAAATGATAGCTATTGTGTTGGTCAGTGTGATTAGGGATATCTACTATCAATAATTTATTTCAATTCAATTGGATTTCATTGTGAACCTATCTACTCCATACATCAAAAAGGCTAAAACGTAATAATATTGAATGGCTCAAAATAATCTTTGGCAAGTAAAGTTAATCATCTTGAATAGTTCCACACAAGGTTAATGTATTGTTTGGAAATAAAGTCAAGGTTAATGTATTGTTTTATAAACATAAATTAGAATCAAATTGGAAGATTAAAAACCAATAGTATTGTCAGTGAAAGCATATTGCATGCCCAATGGATATGATGGGATGTTTGAATTTCCATTCAGCATACCCACTTCATTTTGAATATTTTAATGATGGATTCTAAGGAAACTTGACAAGGAAGGTCATGAGAGTAGTTCAAAGGAAGAATGTAGAAGTAGAAAAGCTCGTCATAATTCCCATGAGGAGATAGTTAGTGGAGGAGGTGACTTTGATGAAATAAAAGGTGGGAAGGTCGTGACTCAAAATATTTTAGAACCAAGAAGTTGTCTTATTTTAGAACCTCCCAATTAGGATGGGGATTCCCCAAAGTTTAAATGACACACAAGGATTCTAAACGGATGTTGCTATTGGGAATTTCAATCAGAAAATATGGTATAGTTCCCAAACGGACATATGTTTTGTTTTGAGTGTTAAGGAATATATGGTAGAAGAAATCATTTATATAGGTTTGAAAATATGGTAGAAGAAATCATTTATATAGGTTTCAAAGAAAATGGCTCTGTAAGTTATATGGCTATTGGTGATTGCAAAGAGTCAATTCGTCATATTCAGAAAGCTCTTGCAAATGATAGATTGGCAGGTGCTTGATTTGATTCAAGAATTTTAAACTCTCCAATGGATATACATTTTCAATTATTTATATACAATATTTTCTTGAAAAACATATTTCCTTGAAGTGTGTATTTAATATTTGTTATTCTTTGACTTTGTCTTGGACAAAGAACATGGAAATATAACACTTCGACATTCACAATTCCAACTAAAACAAATTGTGAGTATCCTACTATACATGATATTGTTATTGACTCAATTCTAGGGATATGGAAATATTGTTGGCTCAATGAGTCTTTGAATAGTTAATGACATTATTCAATAATCTATCATGAAATTAAACAATGAAACCAATAAAAACACAGTTGATTCTATTACCTTCACACACCAGCTTCATTGTTAAGATAATACTTTTTAATCTATTTTCCTTCCCTCCCTTATTTGATCTCTTTTTAGTCAAAGAATTATGCAAAAATATCGAAGGTTCGTGTCAATTTGAATCCTCAAAGCCCCTTGTAAAGGGCCGTGTAAATTTGCATTGCAATTGCACTCCAAATTCTACATCTAGTTTTAATGCGAATGTCCAGCCTTATGGACTTGGTCAATCATGCTACATCCCTCATAAGGTATTGATGTGGGGGAGGAGGTTCAATTACTATTTAAAAATAAAAAATCTATGGTTTCCACATTTTGCATGCCATTCAGTTGCAGATATAGAGAGTTCCACCCAACTGTTGTTTCCATTGATCACCACACTCTACATCTTGCATACATTTTTACTTGTGGATGCAGATTTTTGTACCTATCCTCTCACATGTGGTTCTCCATTTCTCTAATGTTGTCTCAATTTTTATGTGTAGACACAAAGTTTCATCTTCTATGGTTTCCCACATTCCTTGAGTTTTATAACATAGGTGGTTGCCTCATGAGCCAACAAGCGGAATTCTCATTTAAAATCTTGGTTTGATGGTGGTGGATGACATTGAATATCTTTATGGACATTTAAATTTACCTTGTATGAGATATTATTAAGTATCATTCACGTAGATTCTAAGAGATTAAATGGGTTTAGCTGTATTTTATGACTCTAGGGAGCCTGTATAGGAAGAAAAGATGGCAAGTAGAAATAAGCCCAAACTTTTATGTGGACACACCATCAAATCATTGGATCAATAATATAAGGATTTACATTATATGACAACATATAAACAATATTTGGGTATACCTTAGGAAGAGAGGAGGAATATACATGGACTGTTAAATTCGTTTGAATGTTTGAGGCCTTTGATTTCAAAGAATTAATGTGGTGATGCTCTAAGAGGTTTGACACCAAACATAGAATGATACATATGAGGGAACTAGGAATAACATCAATGCCTCTTACCCCCACCATGTTCAAGAGAATGTTGCAACTCCAGAAACCAAACAAATTCCTTAATCTTCCTAAAGTTGACATGCTTTCGGACTCCCATGGTGGTGGATTGAACCTTCTAAAGGAATATCTCACACAACCATTAGTGGGGCCTTCTATCCATTACTAGATTGAGGTTAGTCATATGGTTGACCCATATAATGAATTGTCTTGGATGTTTCCTAGGTTGGTTGGTCGTGAGACTACAACCTACATTTCTAAATACATGTTATATGTGTTATATTTCACTGTGTGCATGAAAGAATTTTTTGAATGAGTAAATTATTTTGAATGATATAGATAATTAACATTCATATTTCACCAAAACCAATTTTTTTTTCATGATAACCTATTTGATATTCGTGCTAGTTTTCTACAAAAAATTTGAAATTCTAATGCCAAGGGAAAATGTTTGTTATGAAATTGACCTAATCCAAAGTTTATACGTAGACTTTAAACACAAAACACCATTTCATTTTTATCAGGTCCAATATTTTATTGTCAAGAAATGCAAGAATATGTTGACAAAAAAAGAATCTGATAGGTTGACCACAGAAGCTAAGACATTTATTTCCAAAATATGAGAAAATATTTTTGAAGAACATCATACCTTCATTGTTGTAGGGGCTATTCGACCCTGTCGAATAGACCCGAAGGTAAACTTAGACTTGTCAATCGACCGATGTTGTAGGTGGATATTGGTGGCCACCCACCTATTCCAACTGTCTCCTCTTGACAATTTTTAGTTCAACACGTTCTTTTGTAATCATTTGTGATTGTGGGTTCTACACTTTCGAGTTTGTTTGAATCCCTAAACAACTTCCAGGTTTAGATTTGTGGCCACCCACCGAATCCAACTGGCTTATTTTGGAGATTTTCATGTTAGTACATCTTTTTGTACTTCCAGGGCCTTTTTGGGGCCCTAAACAATGTTTTTTTGGCTTGCCATAGTAAAATTGTAGTTGGAGTTAGAGTTTGACGACACAATGTGTATTTCTTGAAAATACCTTTCCAACGGGCTATCACGTGCCTAAAATGGAGGTTGTATGGAAAATGTACGACCCTGGGAAGTTGAGGTACCAACTTACCCATCAAGACCTACATAACATTTGGTTTTTCATCTCCCAGGGTTAGGTTTTTGGATGTCTAGGGTTTCATCATTCACGAGTAATGTTTAAAAGGCCTATAGAGCCTCATTGTAATGAATATTCTTAGATGGATGTGTGTAGCAACCAAATCTCTTCTCAGAGATAACTACCACCATTTGAACAAGTTGTTTTCAGTTCTGCAATTTTACAGTTTCAACCTATTTTATTTATTCAATAGAAGTTATTGTTCACTGGATATATGTTGTTGTTATCTGTATCACCGTGTTATTGTATTCAGTCCGTTATTCATTTCATTCCACTCATAAATATGAATAATTGGTATCAGAGCGGTCTACTCTTCATTTATTTTTCTTCATGCATGTCCCCGACAAGATCTGGGTACAAGAAGTTGGGACTCAAACCAGTCGAGCCTTTGCAAGATTTTTCTCTCTGAGCCTGAAAACAACCCATGGGGGATGAAAAGAAAGATGATGGAGTAGAAGATCCTTTTAAAATGTTGCTGGAGGAAGCCCTTGCGCGACAAAGGAACAAAAGATGTACAACTTTGCACAGATCCTTCGACGGCTACCCACAGGAGACACAACTTCATCTAGCGGCCATGCAACCCCCTTCAAGGTACAAGTATATTTTGATATTCTGTTATTTGAAGAATTGATAGATGCAGATGTTTTAGATAAATGGATGAATTTGCTCGAAGGGTATTTTTGGTCCACAATTTTTCCGATAGGGAAAATATTACTTTTGCACTCCTCTAGGTTGTCCCCCATGTTAAGGACTAGTGGGATACTTACTCTAAGAAAAGAGCCATAGAGGAATTTGTAATATTTGCGGTCGCCCCCACATGGGATTCCTTCATGAATTCCATTAAAGAAAATTACTACCTTGTTGGAAGCTACAAGAACTAGTACACAAGATGGACCACCCTGTGTCAGGAAAGGGACCAGACAATATCATATTTCACCAATATTTTCCATACCTTGCACACCAAATTGGGTATTAAAGACTTAGAATGACATCTAATGCTAAAATACCGTGGTTGTATGCATAGATACATTAAAAAATAAACAAATTTTCTGGACATCACATCATTAGGTGCAACCTATAGATATGTTGTCAAGAGCGAGCATAAATTTAAGTATAAGAGGCGAGAGTTTGGATCTGCAAACCCCTCACAACCAAAGTAGGGAAAAGGCATCCCCAACCCATAAAAAAAGGGACAGAGAAAAGATGGCCACTCTTAGGAAAACTAGTCCAAGTTGCAACACAAGAAGGGTAATGAGAAGTCGAAGAAGGACACATGAAAATGGTGTGAATACCATAAAATCCCTTGGCACAACACTGAAGAATGCCGCTCCAAGCAGTCACTAGTGGCCGAGATGAAATATTCCAAGTCAGATACATATTCTGACTCTGAATCAAATTCAGAAGGAGGGAAGAAGATTATCGATGCCGAACCCAATGCCATTGTTGCTACCACCAAAGTCCAACCAAGCAAACCAAAAGAACTAGAGGAAGGGGAACACCTATTTCACTCACAGATGTGGGTAAAGGGGGCTTCGCTTCATTTCATTGTCAATAACGACAATTAGAAGAACCTATTCTCAACAGAGGTCATCAAGCAGCTGGAACTGTTGATGACACTACACCCACATCCCTACACCATTGACTGGATTTGTCAAGGAAGAGATCTCTATGTCAGCCAAAAATGTCATTTGCCCTATGACATCAATCCCTTCAAAGGTGAGGTATTTTGTGATATTTATTCCCTTAAAGTTTGCGATGTTCTTTTAGGACAACCATATTTTTGGAAGTGAAATCTTGTGTATGAGTCTAGACCCCACAATGTTATTATTACTTTGGGTAGACAATTGTACAGGATACCAGAGGTAGCGTCGGCTACCAATATTTCTTTAATCTCTGCTAAGAAATGTAGTAAGGTCATTTCACAGACCGAGAAGTTCTTCTTCTTTGTGATCCGTTCTCATAGTAAGAAGAAGTTCGATGCCACATCTATGGCCTCTACACAGAGCCTCTCTTTGCAACAAATGAAAGTGAACGAGATCATGGAAGAGTACAGAGACATCTTCTCCTCACCCACCGGTGTACCAATGCACTACCAAGTCAAGCATCCAATTGATCTGACCCCCGGTGCACCTCTTCCTAATGGACCATTCTATCATCGCTTGCTGATCGAAAATGAAAAAATCAAGCGTCAGATCCAAGAGTTGCTTCAAAAGGGGCACATCAGACCCAAATCCTCCCCTTGTGGAAGCTTGATTATACTAGTGTAGAAGAAAGACAGGACCTAGAGGCCCTGCATTGATTACAGAGAATTAAACAAAATCACAGTCAAGAACTGATACCCAATTCCTTGAATTGATGACCTTCTTGTCAACTCAAGGGGGAAAAATTATTCAGCAAGAATGACCTAAATTCTGTCTACCACCAGGTTCCCATCGAACCAACTGATGTGTGGAAGAAAACATTCAAATTTAAATAAGGTCTCTTCGAATGGATGGTCATGCCCTTTGTCTTAACAAATGCACCAACCACTTTCATGAGGTTGATGGAGGATGCATTGAGACCGTTCACCAACTCTTTTGTGGTGGTATATTTGGATGACATCCTCATCTTCAACAAAACTTGGGAGGAGCACATGCAACATATTCAACAGGTTTTGAGCACTCTACGATAGCACAAGATATATGCCAACTTGGAAAAATGCTACTTTGACATGAACATGGTCCAATACTTAGGCTACATTGTTGATGAGCATGTGGTACATGTTTATCCAACTTAGATCCAAGTCATCTGTGACTGGCTAGCCCCGACCACACTAACCGAGATTCGAATCTTCTTGGGACTTGCCAACTTCTACCGATGGTTCATGTTGGGATTCTCCAATATTGCATGGGCCCTCATCCAAGTGACCAAGGGGGGTGGCAAGGAAACTTTTGCATGGGGGAAGGAAAAACAATGAGCATTTGATGATATGAAGCATTTCTTGTGCTCAACTCTAGTACTATCCTTACCTGATCTGCAACAACTATTCAATATTGAGACTGATGCATCCGACTATGTTGTAGGCACAGTTCTCACTTAGTACGGTCATCCAATAACATACCATAGTGAGACACTCTCATATATTGTCCGAAAATATCCCACCTATGACAAGGAAATGTATTCCATTGTGCAAGCCTGTTGTCAATGGAAACATTACATACTGGGAAAGGAGACAATCATCCACACTGATCACAAGCCTCTGTAGTTCATACAAACACAAGGGAAGTTGCAGAATGACCTCCATAAAAAATGGTCCACCTACCTACAACAATTCCATCTCAACATCAAGTATCAGACATGGAGCACAAATCATGTCGATGATTGCCTCAGTCGACCTCTTGTGGTTTCACTCACCACTGTGATCCATTCCTATGGGAATGAGGCATCTGAGTGGCCCCAACTTTATCAATGATATCCTAATTCTCCACCACCTATCATCTCTTGGGTAAAAGCATGAATGTCACCAATTTTCACATTCATAATGGAATTTTATGCCATCTGGGCCATCTCTGTGTTCCTGCAAGCGAGCGTGAAAAGCTGATTTGGGAGGCTCGCTACATTTATATGGCAGGAAATTTTGGCATGGAGAAAATTGTGGTCATTCTACATAAACATTTCTATTAGCCAAAAATTCGACATGACATCAACAAGCATATCAAATATTGCACTGCCTATGCCATTTCCAAGCCAACCATCAAGAATCAAGGCTTATACACCCCTCTTCCTACTCCCGAGTGGAATTGGGAATTCATGTCTATGGATTACATGTATTTCCTTCCATCCACCTTGAAAGGAAATGATTGTGTATTTGTGGTGGTTGATCAATTTTCGAAGATGGCCATTCTCACAGCCTGGAAGAAGAGAATCACAACGGTAGATACTGGCAAGCTCTTCTTTGAACGAGTGTGGGTACATTTTGGGATACCATAGACCATCATCTACGATCAATACAATGGGTTCCTCAACACATTTTAGTTGAGTCTCTGGTCATTGTTGGACACCAATCTCATTAAATCCATTGCCTTCCACCCTCAAACGGATGGACAAACAAAGGTTGTTAATTGGATGATTGTGCACATCCTGCGCATATATAAATCTAAGCATCCACATACATGGAATGAGAGTCTTCCCTATGTTCAACACAACTACAACAGAGATCTCCATAGCTCCACCAGCCATAGCCCTTTTTAGGTGGGGCTGGGATTCCAACCCTTGGGTCCCATTGATGTTGCACTACCTATTACTACAACATAGAAAAATTCTTCCCATGTTTAGTTTGAGGACAACAAAGCCACCGAATTCATTAAGTAGATTTAGCACATCCACCAAGAGGTCCATGAGATTTTACAAAAATCCAATGCTAGGTATAAGAAACGCCATGATCAACACCAAGTATTGCACAATTTTTAGGTGGGAGACAAGGTCTGGTTACATTTACAGAAAGAACGCCTTACTAGGCCCTATCAGAAGATCCATCCAATTTTCTATGGGCCTTACACTATTACCAAGGATGTGGGTGACAATGCTTTTGAGTTCAACACTCCCGCCTTCCTTGGCTTGCACCCAGTGTTCAATGTGGATCTCATCCGACCATATTTTCCACCATTATTGGACACCTCAGAGATCGCAGAACAATTGATACCAACAAAGATCAACCCTGACTGCATGGAACATGAATCCAGTGATCATATAGTGGACACACAGGGCAAGGGAACTCGCCAGCAGAGGATCCAACTTTATCAGGTTGTTAATGAAAGGAAACTCCCGCACCAAGGAAAGTGGCTGACCTAAAGCCAAATTCAGTAGAAATTTCCTCACCTGATGGGGGAAACTTATGAAATGTAGACCATTGCTTCCTAAGGGGGGAGGACTGATCTAGGTGGATATTGGTGGCCACCCAACTATTCCAACTGACTCCTCTTGATCGTTTTTAGTTCAACATGTTCTTATGTAATTATTTGCAATTGTGGGTTCTACACTTCTGGGGATGTATGAATCCCTACACATTTTCCAAGTGGATATTGGTGGATTCCCACCTAATCCAAATCACTTATTTTGGAATTTTCATGTCATTACATCTTTATGTACTTCTAGGGCTTTTTTGGGGCCCTAAATAGTGTTTTTTTCTCTTGGCACAATCAAATTGTAGACAAAGTTAGAGTTTGATGGAATACTATGTTGTTATCTAAAATACCTTTCCAATGGGCTATCATGAACCTAAAACAAAGATGATATTTCAAATTTATGGCCTCGGGAAGTTGAGGTACCAACTTACCCATTGGGGACCACATAACTTTTTGTGTTTCATCTCCTAGGGTTAGGTTTTTGGATGTCTAGGGTTTTGGAATTCATGAATAATGTTAAAAAGGCCTTTGGAGCCTCATTGTCGTGATTCTTCTCAGAAGTATGCACACATCAGCCACATCTCTTCTCAGAGATAGCTACCACCATTCGAGCGAGTTGTTTTCAGTTCTGCAGTTTTACAGTTTCAACCTATTTATTTATTAAATAGAAGTTATTTTTCATTGGATATCTATTGTTTTTCTCTGTATCTCTGTTTTATTGTATTCAGTTTTTTATTTATTTCCTTCCACTCATAAATATGGATCAATCGACATAGTTAGAAGTAGAATTCGGTCGAAGTCTCTTCTAATCGACCAACCCAGCCAGTTAAGAAGTTACAAATTCCTGTTAGAGGTATAAATAGATAAGCACATGAAGGCTCAAATAGCTTCATGGGAGAGGATATATGTAATTGTGTTGTAATGTTAATCATATAATAAAATGACTTTTCCTTGGGCTCTCATTACTTATGTATGTATATGTGTATGCATCTCTATAATGGCTATGTAAGGTTCTATTGGTAACACTCTCTACTTTCCCTTAGATTACAACACTGGTTCCATTGTCGGTAGCACTGAACTTGGGTGTGTAGAAGTATACATTAATTCTAACTCAACAAGACATATGTGAGTGGTGGGAGCACAAAATTGAGAACTACATCAGAAACTACACAAGAAGGAATAACCTCTCTCTGGCTGAAACAAGATCACGATTCTTTTCAGAAATGCATGAAATATTTCTTGAAGCTATCCTAGAAGCATTGTTTCATCACATCAACAGATCATGTGATGCGTAGATTGACACCTGATGAGGAGTCAGAATTGAAGTTGATGAATGGAGGAAGAATGAATGTGCACAACAGGCTTGAACGAATTATTGAAGATTATATTTTAGAACAAGTCGTTGAAGATCAGACGTCCCTAGAAAAAATAAAAGAGAAATTCTACATGAATTGCACGACAAATTTTTCTATACGGTTCCAACACTTCTTCATAAATTCCTTCTCGAAAAGGTATTTGGTGATATCATCGAATACTGACCAAGAATAGGAACACCGTTACTGAATAAAATCTTCCAAGAAAGAGACGAAAGGTGGGAAGAGTTTCTTGACGCAAAGTGCAAAGATACAAGAGAAGCCTGGGATTACTTCTTGAATAAATAAACATGGCTACCATTCTCTACTTAGATTAATTCGATTCAGAAATGGGGGGTTGCTCGATATTTTGAGATGTCATAAAAACAATAAGTAGTGTTTCCCAAGCCCAAATGTTGTCAAGAGGAAAACAATCCCATAAACAATCTGCAGATATCTAGAAAATAGAATGGAACAAAAGACAACAGAAACGTGAAGAGATTCATAACCAATAGAACAATAAAAAGTTTAATAGAAATATTTAAGGGGAGGTTTAGTTAGTCAAAGCATGTGATCATTTTGAGTCAGACAAAGATCGACCAGAGTTAGCAATAGCAGTAGCCACAAAGACACTCGACAGATAAATCGACGCACAGTTAAACCTCCATCAATCAGTCGATGAACCGAAAAGTATGAACTATGAAGAATCTAGACCGGCTTTACATACGTCTCCCACACCAGAAACCAGTCCGAGGATAAGAGAATTTCTTCAACAAAGGATAAATATCGAAACCCAATAAAAAACAAATGACTTGGGAAACCTATGAGACACATTGATTGTTAATACTAAACGAAATGAAGTCGACAATATGATTATTCAAATCAAATACCTCATCGACTCGACCCCCCTTCTGCATCTAATATAAAGAGAATAAATTAACTATAATTTGGAAATGACACAACCATTGGAACGACGGTTGGTCGAATACAAAGATCAAAGTTCCCAAAATGAGGACGCATATTCCGTACTCAAGAAGAAACAACTATTCCTTGAGTATCATCCTTTGTCAGAAGTAGACAAAACCCAACCATAAGATTTGATGACTCAGTCAAAAGAAATAGTAATTCAAGCACCAAGAAAACCAAGTGTCTGCACCAAGAAATTCAAAATGGGACTCAATCATATCCCTATCTACGAAGGTGAAGAAGACCCAAAATGCCATTGGTTTGCATGTGAAAATTTTTGGGAGGCACCAAATATTACAGACAAAGATGAGCATATGGAACAATTCGTAGTTGGATTGCGCCATCGTGCCTTAACCTAGTTCATGAAATACAGTGAAAAGAAAAATCGTTCAAAGGAAAAAATAAAGAATAGTTTTCTAACATTCTTTAAAATCTAGGACATCACACATCTAGCAGCAAAAAATCTAAAATAAATCAAGGAAAGATGAGGGGAGTTGGTAAGAGAATATGATAAAATATTTAAATACCTCTTAAGTCAAATCTTGTCGAGGATCGACCAAAACCTGCTAGTTCAAGGATATGTAGTTAGGCTACTTCCAAGAATAAGATCCCCATTACGCCTATATGATATAACCGACTGCGAAGATGCGTTACAAAAGGCACAACATGTTGAGTTGGACGACGATATCCCATCGAATTCCTCAACGAAGAAAATAATTGAGAAAAATATAGAACATTTGGAAAAAACTATCAAAAGTATAACCATCCGACACAATGAAATATGGTGCGCCACATGCACCGGGGACGTGCACACAAAAGATAATTGTCCTCTAAATGAACGCACTCAAACACAAAACATCCACCAAGTACAAGCCCATAAATATTGTAACATATGTGAATGATTAATTGATCATAACATACAATATTTTCCACACAATATAAAAAAAACAAAGTGGTGCCACATGTTGGATTACTGAGAGGGGGGGTGAATCAGTAATAGAGAAATTCTATTCTTTTTAACCACAAAATGTAATTGTAATATCAATGTAGAATTATCTTCCAATAGTTGCAGAGTAAATAAACAATGAACAAATGAACAATCATACACATACACAGTACACCAGTGTTTTACTTGGAAACCCAAAGCGGGAGAAAACCACAAAATGTTTTTTCTTATATGTCTTTAAGAATTACATTCATTGGAAGCACCAACTTGCTTTGTTTTCCAGCTACAAGTGGAAGGAGGCACCTGCCCCCTAGTTTCTCATGCTACAACCTGATGGAAGCTCCAACTCCCCAATTCTCTAGCTACAACTAGAACGAGGCTACAACCCCCTATGTTCTTCGGCTACAACCTTAAGGTGGCTACAACCACTTGTCCTTTCCCTGTCCAACCGCAATGACGTAGAAGTAGAATGATGGAACCACTGTCACACTGTCACTATGAGATATACTGTTGTAAACCTGTACCAAACAACCTGTAAACATTTGTACTAATAACCTGTGCCAACATGTACCATACATCAACCTATACCTCAACTTGTACTATGAAGAATTGCATTGACCATGCACCAAACTTGTACAAATAACCTGTCACAATAACATGTCCAAACAACCTATCACAACAACCTGTCTCATAAATATTATCAACCAAATCATATCTACTCACTAAGATCAATGACCAAGACAACTCTCAACCATATGCACAATATCACCAAGATGTGCATCAACCAAGCATAACAAAACAACTAATAATCATCACCAAGATCAACATGTGCTTCTAATAATATACCAAGACAAGTATGCTACATCATCCATAAAACATGTGTCAATAATACTACTAACAAGTGCCTCCAACCATGTACCAAGTATGTACCAATCATGCATCCACTATGACTCATCAATATGTACCAACTCATCAACTACTTGTCTCAACCATGTACCAAACATGTACCTCAACCAAAATCCCTCATCAATTTCATCATCCAAATCTGATTTGTAACTCTATAATAGATCTAGTGTATACGATCACATACCTACAAACCTTCCTTAACTTTAACAACAAGAGACTAACATTTTCATCAAACTTTACTTTAGTCTCACATGAATAATTTTGGATTAGTCAACAACCCTAACTTGAAATAATCATAACTATGTACTTGTAATGAATAAAGATATGAAAATAGTACACAATATTCTTTAGTGTCTTTCATGAAATTTCTCTAGGTTTCACTGCTTGGGACCTCTCAGAAAAAGAGTTATAGAAAAAATGGCATACCTTGTTCAATTGTGGCTTATTCTGGAGAGAGAAATTGTAGAGTGTGCCCCACACAAAATGTTTGTTGTATGGATCTGAAAATTGTACACAAAATACTCCAGATTTTACTCTAACCAATACATTTGGTCTTACTGAATTTCGACCTATTATGAAGAATTTATGATGTTTTTACCCAAAACACTTGTTTTAGACTAGTTTTAGGACTAGCCACAAACCTTATTTTCCACAGCGTGTAACTCCAAAAATACAACGACCCACAAGCTTAAATTTTATCACAGATACTTGGATATGTTTCCTCAATGGCCTCCAGATTTCACAATCTGAATCATTCTATAAAAAATATGATTACGAAAATGGTGAGACGACTTGTAAATAACATACCTTAGAAAGCATCATCAAAATAATTCATCCTCCCTTGAATTTTGGCCTTCTTTACTTCACCTTTCCTCTGAAATTAGCCTTAGATATACTTTGGTTATCTGATTCACTTGTAGATATTCAATATGCTCAAGTGTGATTAAAAATGAGAGACCCTTTCCTCTTATTTGTACTTTCATGTAGCTTCCTCAAGGGGTTACCTTCTAACCATCTTAACCCACTTTCCTTATTTTAGGGCTAACCCACTTCTAATCACTTGTCCACTTAGTAAATTCTCCATTAAATTTATTATTGAAATAATTTATTTTGTATCCACTTTGAATTATAGTACACTCATCACTTCACTTTATTATTTAAATTACCTTTGAACCATGTTAACCCACTTTCCTTATTTTAGCGCTAACCCACTTCTAAGCACTTGTCCACTTAGTATTTTCTCCATTAAATTTATTATTTAAATAATTTTTTTTGTATCCACTATGAATTATAGTACACTCATCACTTCACTTTATTATTTAAATAATTTCTTCTTTGCAACCACTTTGACTACTTTGACCTTTTAGGGCTTCTAGATGACTCATGAGGGTTCTCCAACTTCACATGGACATAACTCTCTAACCGCGAGGAGTTATGTTACGTTCCACATACCACCAGAAATGGAATGACATGTAATATCCATCTAGAATAATATTACTTGCAAATATATCAAAACTCATACCATTATCCATCAAATAAACTTGGGTCCATTACCCAAACCTTTGTTCTACCAGAATTCACTACCATATTTCTTCAAGGGTTGACATGAATGACCACTGACCCAATTAATTGCAAAGGGGGAGAGATTTATCATATGCAAAGGTAAATTCTTGGCATGGTTCCAGGGGGAGCGATGGTCACATGGGGAGCGTGAGTGATATGACTTCAATATTGCATTAGTGTGTTGCCATCAATGCCAAAGGGGGGGATTGTTGATTAATTGGGTTGGTTGTCATTGGTGTCAACACTATGATGCAATACTAAATTCATATCACTCATGCTCCCCCTATGACCATAATTTCCACTAGAACCATTCCTCTATGATCTTTCTCCAAGCATTTACCTTTGCATCTGATAAATCTCTCCCCCATTGATGATAAAGGGAGAGAGATTTATCAGATGCAAAGGTAAATGATTGGAGAAAGAGAAAAAAGGCATGGTTTCAAGGGGAGAATGAGTGATATGACTTCAATATTACATCAGAGTGTTGACATCAATGACAACCAACCTAATTAATCAACAATCTCCCCCTTTGGCATTGATGGCAACACTCTGATGCAATAATGAAGTCATATCACTCATGCTCCCCCTATGACCATCGCTCCCCCCGGAACCATGCCTATGTGCTCTTTCTCCAAGCATTTATCTTTTCATATGATAAATCTCTCCCCCTTTTTCATCATTAGCAAAGGTATCTTTCCATATGGTGCACCACATGCACCGGGGATGTGCACAAAAAATATAATTGTCCCCTAATGAATGCACTCAAATGGAAAACATCCACCTGAAAAATGTCCCAAAATGAGGATGCAGATTCCATACTCAAGAAGAAACAACTATTCCTTGAGTATCAACCTTCGCCAGAAGTAGAAAAAACTGGACCATAAGATTCGACGACTCATTGAAAAGCAATAGTAATTCAAGCACCAAGAAATTCAAAATGGGACTCAATCATATCCCTGTCTATGAAGGTGAAGAAGACCCAAAATGCCTTTGGTCTTCATATGAAAATTTTTGGGAGGCACCTGATATTACAAAAGAAGATAAGAAGATGGCACAATTCGAAGCTGCATTGAGCCATTGTGCCTTAACCTGGTTCATGAACTACACTGAAAATAAAAATCGTTCAAAGGAAGAAATAAAGATTAGTTTTCTAACATTATTTAAAATCGAGGACATCATGCATCTAGCAGCACAAAAGATAAAATAAATCAAGGAAAAAACAGGGGAGTTGGTAAGAGAATATGATAAAATATTTAAATACCTCTTAAGTCAAATCCCATCGACGATAAACAAGAACCTTCTAGTTCAATGGTATGTAGTTAGGATACTGCCAAGAATAAGATCCTTGTTACGCCTATATGAGATAACCAACTACGAAGACGCGTTACAAAAGGAACAACAAGTTGAGTTGGACGATGATAACCCATCGACTTCCTCGACGATGAAAATACTTGAGGAAAAGATAGAACATTTTCAACAAACTATCAAAAGTATAAGTGTCTGACACAATGAAATATGGTGCACCACATGCACTAGGGACATGCAAACAAAAGATAATTGTCCCCTAAATGAACGCACTCAAACGGAAAACATCCACCGAGTACAAGCCCATAAATACTGTAACATATGTGAATGATTAACTGATCATAACATACAAGATTGTGCACATAATAAAAAAAAAACAAAGTGGTGCCACATATGTGAAGCTTCCGATCATCGAACTTCAGAACTCCACCTAAATGCGACAAATAAGAATAATATACGAATAGTCTACAAAACAAAAGTCATCGACCAAAAAAACAACTATGGTCGAAGAGATGATTATTTTTATGGCCGTGGTCAAGGTTGAGGAGGTCGATGTGGATTTGGTGGTCATGGTCTAGGTCATGAACGACCATATTGTGCTAATTGCTGGAAAAATTATCAGGACAGTGCAAAATTTCCTATAAAAGACATGATTGATCTAAAGTTCTGCAACATATGTGGCATTGGATATCACTCTCTAAAATACTGCCCGATAGTTCTCGACAAAAGTATACTTATGAAGACTGTAAATCTACTACACATAGTGTCTAAAAAATATGTAAGGAATTCTAAGAATCTACATATTGTTACAAGGTCAGGCGTAGGATGCGACATCCATACTCCACCACAAAACAATCAAAACAAAAAGGATAACAACTTTCCAAACCTAGATAAGAAAGAGAAAATAATGAGAGAATCTATTAAACTCTTCAGGAATGCAACATAAGATCAACAAAACCTAAGAATTCGAGATGAAGACATCATCCAGAAATTTTTTCAACTACTCAAAGAAAAACAGTCGATAGGTAGGCTATTGCACCTACTCAACATACTACGAGAATAAAAATATGGTCAGAAACCAACCGAGGATGCAAATCGCCTCTCGTACAAAAGAAAATATTATGGTCCATGAGTCGCCTTGGAAATAGAAGGAATGATGGTCAATCATGTGGTAGTCGATTTTGGTTTGCAAGTTAATATTCTACCAAGAGAAACATGGATACGAATGGCCTGACCCAACCTAGCACCAACATTGAATTATCTTAAGTTAGATAATTAAATATTAATGGAACCAATTGGAATAATGAGAAATGTCGATACAAAAATTATGGGAATACTGACTTCAGTCGACTTTGAGGTAATCTACCTTGTCAAAGGAATGTTAGCATATGCATCTCTTTTCGATTAGCCATGGGGTCGACAAATGAACACAACTATCTCCCTGGAAAGAGATAGAATCAAATTAAAAGGAAGTGGGAGAAAAATAATTATTCCCTTGGATCCAAAGGAAGGAAAACCATGGATAGAGTCATGGGATGAAGATCAAGAAGCCATATGTTTATATCAGATAAATAATGAAAAAAAATATTATATAGAATTGACCACAGAGGAAGAATTTTTGAGAGAATCCCCCATATCGATCGGACATAATTATGATTCCTCCTTATACAACTAGAAAATAGAGAACTATGAAGCACACCAAAAATATTGTTGTTCTATTGAAGTTATTCCAAAGAAACATCTTAATACGTCCTACTCGATCCAGGATGTACCAAAATTTTATGAAACAATATCTCGACAAACTCCTACTCTCATTCCAACAGGCATTCAGATAAGAAAACCCTTGCGATACAGTGAACGACATACCCCGCCGAATCACGTGGAAGAGGTAGAAAAATCCATAGCAGAGCAAGGAAGAACATAGAGTCTTGTGGAAACGTTCACAGGCGAGGTTGCAAGATGGTGGGAAACACATTCCGGCCGATTAAAAATATGGATGATTGTGTCGACATACTTTGTTGAAAAATTCAGCGACAAGAAACTATCAAAATATGCATATACTCCTACATTCAAACTCAAATACGGCCCAAAAGAGTATATCCAACATTGTGAAAGCGAATGGTGAAGAATTGGATACAAGGATGAAAGGGTATGGCCCCATATGTTCCCAAGTACATTAGACAATATACCAAACAAATGGTACAAATTTGAAGAAGCATGCTGTCACATCTCCAACTGGGTTGAAACGAAAATAATTTTTGTCAAAGATTTCAAATTTAATCCTGCAACAAACCAAACAAAAAGCTTTCTAGAAAGTACTTCACCAGATCAATAGAAAGAAAAATAAAATATGCTAGTCGATGAAGGATAAAAAATGACATGCAACTTTGTGTTGGTAGAAAACAAAGGAATCTCGACTACTCGGAGGATTGATATGGAGAATACAAAATGGCCAAGACAAAGATTCCAATGGAAGAAATACCATCCAACATTATAGAATCATGTGAAATCAATATAAGCATAGCCACAAAACACAAAGGGGACCCAAAAAAACTCGAATTCCCAAAAATATTTATGAAAATTGAAGAAGGAGAACACCATCTTGACGAAGCGTAGCCACCAAAATGGATGAATGCAAAAATGAGAATGAAAGAATTCGACATATCAAATGATGACCGACCAAAAATGGTGAGAGTAGGTGATTATTGGTCTGATAAGAAAACAACTGACATAGTCAGTCTTTTAATAGAGTACCAATATTGTTTTGCATGCGACTACAAGGACTTGAAAGGACATGTAGAAGAAATGGGTGAAATGAAGATCAAACTGATCCTAGGACAAAAAACAATTAAAAAGCAACCATACAAGTTAGCACATAAGTACAAACCGATCATTCAAAAGCATATCGAAGGAATGTTACACAAATGCATTATTTATCCTATTGACAAGGCAGAATGGGATAGTCCGATGGTAGTACAACCAAAGAAGCATGATCCAAAGAAGTTAAGAATTTGTGTCGACTTTCAGGGACTAAACAAACAGACCGTGAAAGATCCGTTCCCGACCCCTTTTACTGATGAAATCATAAACAAATTCATTGTTCATGAATGTTATTCATTTACTGATGGAATTTTAGGGTATAACCAGGTGCCAAGCACAAAATAAGATCAAGAAAAACAACTTTTGTGTCATAATTTTAATATTTCGCTTACAGAGTCATGCCATTTAGACTAAAGAACACACCAACAATTTTGTCAAGAATAGTGCTCAAAACATTCCAAGAGTACATCTACAAAACCATGGTTGTATACTTCGATGATTAGACAATCTATAGTCTACTCAAAAATCAAATACAATGGCTTCGACTCATGTTAGAATGTTGTATACAGATTCAACTATCACTTAACATCAAAAAATGCATATTCGCCACACCTATTGGAATCTTGCTCGGACACGTGCACTAGTAAATTTGGGTCATTTTTCAATGGCCATTTTGACGCTCTTGAAATTTTAGGTCATGGAGATTGCGACAAATCTTGGACCCCTCAAATGTCACTTCACATGACGTCGAAAGTGTGACGAACCTAACGTAACATCGCAAGAGAGATGACCCAACAAGGTTGTCGCAATAGAGATGACCTACAGAGGTCATCACAATAGAGACAAATTACGGTGCTCGTCGCAAGAACGAAAACTAAAGATGATCATCGCAAGAATGACAACCGAGGATGATCGTTGCACGAACAAAAATCGAAGATGATCGTTGCACGAAAAAAAACCGAGGATGATCGTCGCAAGAGAGACGACTGACCTATCCTAGTTTCCGTGATGAGTAGTTCATCACAAGAGTGATGAACTATTTATACGATTGATGAACAATCGATAAATGAGATGAACTATTCATATGATCGATGATCCTCTTCATCGCAAGAGAAATAACATATCCTAGTTTATGTGATGAATGGTTCGTCGCAATAGCGACGAATTGTCGATAGTTGTGATGAACTATTCATACTATCGACGATCTGTTTCATCGCAAGAGCAATGAAATATATCGATATTAAAAAGATATATTAAAGATTAATGCAAGAATGAGGTGTTTGGATGTTGGTATGGTCATTCTTTTCAAATGATCCATATGAATATCTTTCTTCTCTTGATTCAAGCATTATATTATGGAAAGAAAAGTTATTAATCTATTTAGAAAAACAAAAACAACAAGAAGTCATCACCAATACTAACTTCCATTAATTTGTAGGGAGGTGTATAAATAATATTTTGTGCCAAGGGAATATGAAGAGTCATGGAAGTTTGCATCCCATTTGTTCATATCTTGATTAGCCATAATAATTTAAAATTTACTATAAAATATTCAAACTCTTCTTTAATATATTCATATCATTTGAATAATCAAATCCAATTATAAAATATTGAGGAAATATACTACTACAATTTGTAGGGATTTCAAAATAAGTTGGAACCTTTGGGAAGGCCTTTGTTGAAACACACAAAATACAAATGGAAGAATCCATTTTTTGTAAGTCCTGAAACCTTAAATGTTAAAAGATAGCCACATTAAGTGGAAATCATAACTATGGAGTGAACCCTATGCAACACACTAAGAGAATACTCTGAAATTGTATGTCGTGGCTTCAAATTTTTCATTCTATACTTATATTATTTTTCTTTGTCATGGTTACGATATTCTTCAGTCACAAAAGATATACAAAGTTACAAACACAATGCATGAAATCCTCAGTGAATGTGTAGGGAAATTAAATTGGAAAATAATTTCCAAAAATCCTGACATATTGACATAAAAGCATTAATCATTTGGATGCAATGTGCATTGCATTGAAAATCAATAGAATTTATCCTTCAATTTTGTTATCACTCCATAATTTCTCTAGGTTGAGAAAAGAAACCCAGAGGTAATGAAAAACCAACTTTAGAAATTGGAATCTAACCCTTCCAGTCTCAGAGAGGGTTCTCTCCCAAATTAGTCAATGAAAGGAATGATTTGATTTTTGTTTCTTGAGGTTAGGTCCTTGAATTGTGAATAAATTTTTGGATGGGATTTGATGTTTAAGTCTGTGAGAAATCCATTTGGAATGAAGTCAAAAGGTTGAAGCTTATGAATATGTGGGTAATTTTCCAATTAATGGGAAAATACTTCAGAGGCAAGATAGACACTAACTGTGTGTTGGTTTAAAATTTAAATGTCGTTGTAGAAGAAAGGATGAAAGCAAAACATAAATCAATACTTTAAGAAATTATATTTTGAAATTTCTTAAATTGTTTTTGTAGAAGAAAACACCATTGATATTCTAAACAATGTGACAAAGCATCAACATGATGAATTCTCAAACAATATTTTAATTGAATATCATTTAGATATGGAAAGAAAACAATAAAATGAAAGAAGAACATACACTGAAGTGAACATGCTACACAACCACTGGCACATGAATCTCTGAAGCAAGACTGGATCCCAGAAGCCTTGGATCACCCAAATTTATTAATTCTTCAGGAAAATATTACAGTACAAAGACTCTCAGAATACTCAGTTCATCAAAATTTCTCCCACCCTTTGTACATTATGTGTTACAACATTTATAAAAAACAATGAAATTCGGTTTGAAATCGATTTACAAAAATAGAGAAAAGTAGTTCAGAAAATCAAGATCCCTAAGATATTTCAGCAGCTTTATCCTTATCTTCACCCCTTTGACCTTGGTAGTGTCTTAATCTAATTGGTTGATGTCTGGACCCATACTCCGTTGACATTTGGATGGTCATTTACCAGGACATGGAAAATTACATTTAGTTTTACCCAATCTTACTATTTCATTCCACTGTAATTCAAAAGGAATATCATAATCCATCATTTCTTTTATTAAAATTTCCAAATCGATGCAAGATGCATACGACATGACAAACATGCTTAATTTTATTATCTTAAATTTATTCAAAATTTCAAAATATGTGGCTAACTTTTCTACCACAGTTTCCCCTTTAAAACTTCATCTAAGTCTTCAAACCTAGAGTGATCCATCATTGCTTGTGTCAAGAGTGCATTCTAGGCTTCATGTTCATGTAACTTTCCCTTTCCATCATAGAATGATGGAAGACCTTTGATAAATAGTTCTTCAAACAAATCCTTAAAATCCTGAACACTCTTTTCCAATTGGGCTGCTTTATTCTGGACTGAATTCGAGAGGTTGTTCTTGGTTATGATTATTCTAGCCCATATTATCAAATAAGTTCTATATTTCACCCCAATTTTATGCAAACTTGATGAAGGAACTGTATTAAGGAGATTGATAGCGTTATGGGCCCTTTCTGTTGGTCTTTTTGATAAAGTTTCATTAATAATTGTGCATCTCCATTTAGCCAAAACTGCAATGTTGTCCTCATCATTAACACAATTTAGACATGTCCCAAGTTTCGTAACATCAACTGATATGGAGTCCTAGACGATGTTCCTGGCTCCTTGTAACAAACTTTTTTCCTTTAAGCCTGTAGTTTAGCTTATTCACCTTTTCATGAAGGACTTCATTTTTGTTTTTAAGTTGTGATACTCTTTCATCCCTTTTTTGTGCCTCTTGTGCCTCTTGTTCCATTTTATTGATATTCTCTTTCAATTATTTTATTTACCCATCCTTTAATCTAACCTGAGACATTTCCTAGAAAATGTCTTCAATGCCTGATTTGCTTTCAGTAGCAGATGGTGTAATAGAGGGTACAAAAAAAGACAAATCTATGACTCTAGTTGTCATTTCTTTCTTTTCTTTTGACCATTCTATTTTTTCCTTTTCCATTTGCATAAATTTAGCCTGAAAATATAGTGATTTCTTCTTGAAAGCTTCCTTTTCGTATTCCAATGATACAAGTTCTACAGTCTTTGGATGCTGTGTAGCAAAAATTTTCAACTTTTTCTTCAGGTTGTTAATCACTTTTTCTTTCTCATCCAACAAGGATTTCATTTCTTTGGGGCCATCAACTTTAAGTTTCTTTATTTGAATCTTCCATGCTTTACTTGTTACTTTTTCCTTCTTGAGCTGACCTTCAAGCTTGGAAGATAGTGGTGTTAATTCTGAATTTTTCAAATTTAAATTTAAATAATAGGAATATAGCAGGTCAATACCCTTCTTGTTGAATTGAACCTTATCCAGGGCACTGATATTATCATACTCTATTTTGATGTCAGAGACCTTATCTTCTTCTGCTATGGAAATGTTGAATGTTTTCCTTTCTGTGTCTCTAACTGTGAATAATGCATACTTTTGATGGGAAACTTTCTTTACCTCGGGCATTAGATTCATGATCTCACTTAGTGATTCCTTTCTTTTTTCTGCATACCATTTAGATAACTCTTCTTTTGACTGGTAGGATTCCTCTGAGGCCTGAGCAAAATAGTATATTTGGCTATGGAAGGCTCCTGAACTACCTTCACTTTCCAATTGAGCTCTAGCTTCAATTACACTTGTGCCACTCTCCACCATGTCTAAACATGTTTGTTCTTTAGTCCCTTCATCCTCCAAGTCTACATACTGCTCTGTATGGATGGTTTTCATTTTCTTTCTGACAGTGTGTTCAGGGTCTATGTCCATTGCCTCTGAAACAATCCTCTTACTATGTGTACTAGATTTTGGAAACTAAATTACCACCTTTGGAATACTCTGTTGTGTTGGTGCCTTTGTACATGGGATTCAACATCCACACATTATTCAAGATTTACAAAAGTCTCCAGGCCTTCAATAGGCTCATGCTCATATGGAGAATTCTTGTTCATTTTCCTCCTTCTAGATATGATCTGATGATGATCATATTTTTTACCTGCCATTTGTGAAAAAAACAAAGCTTTGAGATTTTCCTCAACTTGTGCTATACATGTTCTATATTTTACAATGAATAGGCTTGTTGGTCCTAAGGTCTGCACCTGACTGCTAAAGGGAAAAGCTAGGCCACCTATCAATTTAAAATGATTGTTTCTTTTAATTTTTTGTTGTTTGGTCAAAGGGTTATTCTATCAAGACAAAAGAAAGGTGCGGTTGGAAGAATGATATGGATGAGGGTCCTCTTTGGCTAGTGGCACACTAGTGACAAGCCAGTGAAATAATAGAAAAAAAGGAAAACAACAAACTACTCAATGAATAATCTGCTGCAAGAAGTTCAATACTTAAAATATCAATTCAAGACATTAAATGTGTATCAAGACACAATTAATCCTTTAGGTTCACTAAGCATTAGTTGTTTTCACAGGTTACATATCAACAAAGACAAGCTACAGAAATGACATGTACTTTGCACAAATAAAAAACTGCATTCAAGATAAGATAAAAACACATGAAGATTTGAAATAAACACTGTCATCAAGAGTATGTTCACCAGGTAGAGAGATTTAATCCATGCATAGAATGGGTACAACTAGTCTGATGTAGTGTTATTCTTTCCCAAAAAATCCGACCCTCAAAACATCCAATGACCCCCTATTTAACAGAGTTACCTAGGTTCTCGTCCTTAGGGGGATGAGACCTACTTTTAGGTAATTGTTTGTAGAACAAATTATTAACATCACTAAGACACTGGACTTAATCAATAAGAGTGGTTCGTATCAAATGCATAAGACCACTCTTGTATCTAATCTAATAAAATGATGGACTTACTCATCTAAAAACTACTACTGTCTTTGAGACAGAATTGATGCATGCACTGAAGGAATTGAATTGGAAGAAAATAGGCCTTGGAGTGACATAATGAAGCTCTATGTTGAGTAATGGTATGCCTGCGAGTTGTTGGAGGACACTAGAGATAAATATTTGCATGAGAAGATCTCTGCTTGAGGAAGAGGGAGTCTGTTGAAGTTTTCTGGAACCAATCTACATCGACCCGTGACTGAGACTTAACTCTCTGTCTATGTCTGAAATTTCAGAAGCTAAGCACACTCTGTCTCTAATATAATTGACCCTTCTCCTCGATTTCATTGTGATGAAATGGTTGTGAACGGGAAGACATGAAGGTGGGCGTCCAATAGGAAGACAAGACACGTGAAGTTGGACGATGTGGATGTAGACGAAGTGGAGGGGAGTGGAGGTGACATGCGTGAGTGGAGGTGAGATGGAGGTGAGATTGAGGTCTGATGTCATATAATCACGTGATTTTGGAAGTTTTCAAGGGTGGTTTGGGTCTACACTGCTCCTTCCCTCACAATCCCCCACAAGATGCCACGTACCCTTCCAACAATATCATGGTTCCAATTGCGGGATTGCTTTGGAAAATTAATGTTCGAGTAGTTTACGTCCCCATAATGAAGTGTGGTCATTGGTATGATTGGAATCTGTGATCCAAGTGATATTTACCTACTGCAAGGATGAGCGTTTCTTTTTTACTTGAGATCAACGATCTGCGATCACTTCGGGATTCTGTGCCTTTTAAATGCATAGTTCTTACCATCCTCTAGAGTGTTGTACTCCCGAAGTGAGAGATCTGCCTCCACGTGGCCTCTAGGTCTGGATGGTCTATATTTTCTTCAGGACTTCGGGCTTTGGGAGTTTATCAATGTTGTGCTTGGAAATCTTCTGGAGTGGTACAGGCCCGGAGTGACATGGTAGGCTCTTGAGACTTCGGATCTTTGGATATTCAGGACTTCGACTCTTCAATTCTTCGAGACTTCATATATTTGTCTCTTCGGTACTTTGGGTAATTGTTTTTTCTAGTGCTTCGGAAAACTTCCAGAGTGCTAAGTCTCTGAAGTGAAAGATCTGCCTCCACGTGTCCTTGTTGATGGGTGGTCCAGATTCACTTCGGGAGTTTGGCTCTTCGGGTCTTTGGGTAATTCTTGATGTTAAACCCCATGCAATTTTGACACTCCGAATACATGAAAATCGTCGATCTGATTGGCTTTATGGATCACCATCGTCGAAAGTTAACATGTCTATTCCCACAATTAGAGTTTGAAATTGATCGCTCTAGATTTATGCATTTGTCCACGGGCGTTTCCTTTTCATATAGAAAAGGCTTGGCCAACCTGTGGTGATCTCAATCAATGGAAAACATGATGACAAGCATTCATAACCAAATACAACATGTAATTATCCTTCAATAAACAATAGAAAGAGAAATGCGCAAAGACTCAATCAAGAAAAAAGTGAATAAGAACCAAGTCACTCAGTAATGGGAAACTGACTTAATTAACTTGAAGAGGACAAATTCAACGAAGGCATAGGGAAAAGGGATAAGAGAGGTAGGGGCGTAAACCTAGGTTACAACATTGGCTCCAACAGGGGATAGCTCATCCCTGTGAGGTGATAAGAACTGTATATTGGTTCCTTGAGATTAAATAACTACTCTTACCTTCCATTTCTTACCTTTGTTTCCGTTTTCCAGCCCTGTGTATATGCTATTGTCCTTCATCCATGCATTTTATTGAACTGAAAAAACTGAAACTACACCCCAGTTCCTTGTTGGGCTATGGAGTCTTTATTCACACACAACTAACTAATCAAAAGCAACAATAAAGGAAACCATATATGGTACAAGAGGGACCTTTCCTCATCCTTAAACAAAATAGTGTTTCAGGAAGCGCCCATTTACTGGGCCTCCAAAGATACCTGTATCATCTAGATTGTGAAGGATAAATGTGTTTTTGTTCAGAACTTCAACCACCTTAAAAGGGCCAAACCAGAGGTTGTCAAATTTACCATGCTTGGACTTGTCATCCCTTCTGGCATCCCACCTCAAAACCAGGTCACCTTTCTGAAAAATCTCCTTCTTGGTTTTCTTATCAAATGCTGATTTGATCTTGTTCTGGTATGCTTATGTCCTCTGATCTAGTGTTTCTCTTCTTTGTTGAACTTCTATAATATGGAAGATTTTCCTTTGGATGTCATTGGGTTCCTCAATATCCTCCTGCAAGAATTTTAGGATTGGTATACCAAGATGAGTGGGAAAAACAACATCTATGACATAAACAAGCTAGAATCGTGAGGTTCCCAGAGACTTCTTAGTGCTGATTCTGTCAGCCCATAAAGCATATTTGAGTTGAGAGTCCCAAGATTTCTTGCTTTCAGTCAACAAATTCTTAATGATCCTGATGAGAGTCTTGTTTGATGATTCTTCTAGGCCATTTCCTTGAGTGTAATAGGGTGTGGAATGCATTAGGGAGATGCTATGACTAGTACATAAGTCAATCATGGCTTTGGACTTGAATGCTTAGGAATTGTCCGTTACTATCTTGATGGGGAAACCAAATCTGGCAAAAATATTCGTTTCCATAAAATTGATGATCACTTTGTCACTGACATTCCTGGTGGGCACAACTTCAATCCATTTGGTGAAGTAGTCGGTGGAAGTGAGGATCCACTTGTGTTGTCCATTGCAGGGTGGATTTATCTCTCCTATGAAGTCTAACCCCCATTGCTAAAACATACTATTGTCATTGATAGGTTTTAGGGGCAGTGATAGTAACTTATGTTTCCCTACAAATTTGACATTCATTGCAAGCTCTAACAGTGGAAAACACATCAGAGAAAAGGGTGGGCCAGTAATATCCTACCCTTAGGATCTTGAGAGTTGTGGCCTTCCATTGCTGGTTCCCTCCACATACTCCTATGTGCATTTCTGTTGTGACTTTTTTGGATTCATTTTCATCAAGGCATATTAGCAGGATGCCAATAGGATCCCTCCAATACAAGCTATGGTTTGAAATGCATAATTTGATAGCCTTCAGTTTGAGAGACATGGCCTTTGCCTTCTTCACATCCGGTGGACATTCAAAATGCTAGAGAAAATAAATGATGTTTTTATACCAAGTTGAAGAGGAGTAGTTTTCAAATACCTGTAAGTTGTCTTGTCCAGGTTGCATGATGGGTGCATCTGATTGGGTGAAGATTTGATGTAATTCTAGCACCTTATAGTTTGATTCTGATAACAAATTGACCAATCCTTTCCCCTTGATCATCTTGGTGGGATTTATGTGTAGGTCATACTCCAATAGTTTGACAATCCACTTCCCTTTTTTTCCCTCACTGTCTAGCTGGACCAAAATATCTTTGACACTGCTGCTAGGAACAAAGGATTCTATGCTAGACTATAGCACATAAAACTTGAGGGCCTTGAGTGATTTGACCAGTGCATAAGCCTGCTTCTCTAATATATCATACTTCATCTCAACATCTTGGAGGGATCTGCTGAAAAAGGATATTGACTTCTCATTCCCTTCTTCAGTTTTCTGCAGCAGTACAACAACAATGGTTTGCTTTGAAGTAAAGGAGAAGATGAAGAAATATTTGGTATAGGCAGGGCTGGCCAATACAAGGGATTCGAATAAACATTTATTGATTGTTTAGAAATATGATATTTCCTCCAAGGACCATTTTATAACAACATCTTTCTTCAACATGTTAGTAATAGGCTTCAAAATTTCAGAAAAAATTGGCACAAAATGTCGGAGGAAGTTTATCTTACCAATAAAACACTGGACAACCTTTTTATTTCTGGGGATCTCAATCTCTGGAATGGAACAAACCCTCTTTGGATCAATTTTTATTTCTCCTGCTGATATGATGTGGCCCAGGAGCTTCCCTTCTGGCATGGAAAACTGAGACTTCCTAGGATTGAGAGATATTCCATACCTCCTACATTTCTTGAAAACTTGCTCCAAATGATGCAAATGTTCCTCATCAGACTTGGAGAAAATGGTGATGTCATCCAAGTATATAACCATAAATTTGTCTTTTTCCCCCACGAAAACAATGTCCATGGCCCTCTGAAAAGTGGCCCCTCCGTTCATCATCTCAAAGGGCATCTTGTAATACATGAATGTCCCTCATGGGGTAGTGAATGTTGTTTTTTCTTTATCTTCTTCACACACTGCTATTTGGTTATAACTAGAGTATCCATCCAACAAGGAAATTCTGTGTGCACCTACCACCCTTTGTAAAATATGAAACATCTTGTGGAGGGGGTAATTTTCCTTCAGAGAACACTTGTTGAGATTTCTGAAATCAACACATAAGTATATCTCCCCACTTTTCTTCCTTATAGGTACTGAGTTGGCCACCCAGTTTGAATACCTCAATGGTACAATAATATTTGCATCCAAAATTTTTTTCAACTCTTTCTCAATTATGGACATTAGCATGGGATTAAATTTCCTAATCTTCTGTCTGAATGGTTTGGAGCCAGTTTTTAGAGGGATCTTGTGCTAGATGATGTTAGTGTCAAATGTCTTCAAATATTCATAGGACCATGCAAAAATATCAACAAACCTTTTTATGAGACGGACATACCTTTCCTTTTGTTCTGCAGCTATTGCTTTGGACAACTTGATGATCTTGGAATTCTCAGTGGTCCCAATATTCAAATCTACTATCTCTTCTTCTTGATTCCTCATGGAAGCTCCTTTGTAAACATCATTACTGTCAAACAACATTTCCAATGGTGGTAGTCCTCTTGGGATGTCATTATTTTTCAGCTCCACAATATCATGACCAACCACTGTCTTCATCAGATGAGATGATTTCTAATCTTCTAATTTCTCATTTTCACCTTCTTGACTTTCTTGATTAATTGAGATATTGGAGAATTCATCAATGGTGTGTAGAAATATCTGTAGCTCTAAATCGTCACTAAAGAATTTCCAGTGCTTTATGTTGTCTGGTATGGTTGTTCTATGTTTTATTTCCACCTGATATTTAATATTTGGGCCAATGGGAGGCCTGAAAGTGATGGAAGCTAAGGCCAGAGAATCAACCTTCTAATTTTGTTCTCTGGGAACGAAATAAATGTTAAATGCTAGAAATAAATTATCGATCAGATCCCATACCTCATTTCTATATTGCTTGAGCCTCTATTGCTCATCCTGATAGATGTTCCTTACCTGATTTATGATTAAATCATAATCACCAAAAAATGCTACACAATCAATGGCCATGTCTTTGGAAGTCCTCAGTCCCAGCACCGAAGCTTCATATTCAACTATGCTATTAGTGGTTTCAAACTCCAACTTCTAAGAGAGGGTTATCACTTCTTCTGAAGGGGAAATAAGGAGTATACCCACACCTGATCCTTCCTTAGATGAAGATCCATCGAAATACATTTTCCATACCTTTTTTTGCTAACCTTCCAGTGGCTGATATCTGCATTGGCTAACTAATATTTTAGGTTCATCATCATTTAAATGAAAAAACAATGAACCAATCTCATCCTCAACAACATAAATGGGGTGATTTCTTAGGTTCTGATGATTACTAACTATGTAGGCTAATCTTACCTCTCTGTATATCCTCCTATGTTCTCCTCCATTTGTAATGATCCTCCAACCTTTTTAGCCTAAGTTTTGGATAAGATCATGCCAAACTTTGGGGGAATGTCGGCCACCACAATGTCCATCATTACACTCTTCATTGGTAACTGTGCCAAAGAAAATACCATATCTTTCATCAGTCCCAGACATTTCACTTTCTTAGAATCAAAGGAGTACATGTCTTGGTAAGGTTTGGTGATATCCAAACCTAGTTATGTTGATTAAGTTTGGTTGTCATTGATGTCAACCCTTGAAGAAAGCCCTGTAGCACAAGGTTTGGGTAATGAACCCAAGATTGTTTGATGTAAAGATGACTCATTATTATCTTGTCATGGTTTATAAGAAGTAAAAATGGATGAACTCCAAAGTGGTCCCCTTATGGTGAAATCCCTCATGGGAAGACACTTTGTGGAGTGAGAGAACCCATGCTTATTTGAGGAATAATGAGATGAAGGATAGTGAATTTGTGAGTCAAACTATCCTATATGGATAGTTCTTGTCATTCTATTTCTGGTGGTATGTGGAACGTCACATAACTCCTCACGCTTAGAGAGTTATGACCATATGAAGTTGGCGAACCCTCATGAGTCTTATAGAAGCCCCCAAGAGTCAAAGTGCTTTGCAAAAATAAATTATTTTAAATGAAGAATCCCTAAAATAAGGAAAGTGTAAGGGTACATGAAGATATAAATAAGAGACAAAATTTACTCATAAAACACACTTGTACATATTGTATATCTATTTTCTTGAGTAAAGCTTCTTGTAAATACTTGTGGATACATCTGAAGTGGCGAATGTCTGAGGTAGCACAAAGGGTTGACAGAAAAATTCTCAGAATTATAGAAAAACCCTATTTTCTGAGATGTACGCGGGTTATCTGTGTACAAGGTGCGTACATGCTGAGTTATATGTGGGTTGTCTGTGTACAAGGTGTGTACATTTTGAGTTATACGTGGGTTGTCTATGTACAAGGTCCGTACATGTTGAGTTATATGTGGGTTGGAAGTGTATTAGGGTGAATACATGTTGGTAAATCCATGAAAACTTGAAGAGATGAAGATGTAGAGGTTCTAGATTCTAAGATCAAGCTCCTAGGAAGGTCTAAAGTGCTTAGATACATCAGATCCATCCATTGGTTCAAAAGGTATGTCTTATTTCTATGAATAGTTGGATTTTGATGTATGCATGAGGAATGGCAATGGATATTTGAGAATTCTCCCTAGAGAGACTAGTGACTACATGGGATATTATGTATAAGTCGGATATATAGAAATACAGTGCTGGTATATTTATTATTGATACTTCTTATTGAGGCACATGTATTTCTTGGCATATGGCTAAGGGTCTTTATGGTACATGGTTGAGAGCTTGTATTTGTGTAGTGGTTGATGTATTGAGAAGTTCAATATCATAAAGGGTTTGGTAACTAAGATCATGTGAGGGATATTATACTTGTTCATGATTACACATACCTATGACTAGAGAGAGACATACTTGCCTTGAGTAAAGGTTATGTATGAGGATGCATGCACTAGATACAATGACAGGTTACAGATCTATGTGAAAGAAGTTACATGAGGGCAAAATTTTTCAAGAAAAGGGAAACCCTAGTTTTCAGAAGGCATACGCAGGTTGCATAATAGATAGGGCACGTACATATGCGGGCTGCATCACTACAGGTCGTGTACATGTTGTATATTTGTAGATACATGTTCAGTTCAGGTACAGATTGATTACAGGGCATTTGTACAGAGTGGATATAGGTCGGTGGTACAGGTTGATACAGTTGTACAACAATATATCTCAGAGTGATAGGTTGATAGTGGTTCCATCATTCTACTTTAGGGTGGAAGGATGGGGTAAAGACAGGTGGTTGTAGCCACCTTCCGGTTGTAGACGGAGAACATAGGGGGTTGTAGC
Source organism: Picea mariana (assembly GCA_032191745.1). Lineage (NCBI taxonomy): Eukaryota > Viridiplantae > Streptophyta > Pinopsida > Pinales > Pinaceae > Picea > Picea mariana. Next base: position 389,131 of record JASDQU010100398.1, read on the forward strand.
CTCCTTCTGGTTGTAGCCAGAGAACTGGGGAGTTGGAGCTTCCCTCAAGTTGTAGCCTGAGAAACTAGGGAGTTGGAGCCTCCTTCCAGTTGCAGCTGGAAAACAAATGAAGTTGGTGCTTCCATAGAATGTAATTCTTCAAGACATATAAGAAAAATCATTCTGTGGTTTTCTCCCGATTTTGGTTTCCACGTAAAATACTGGTGTACTGTGTATGTGTGTGATTATTAATTTCTTATTGCTCATTATTGGATAATAATTATACATTGATATACCACTTGGTTTGTTTGGATAAAAAGGATTACAATTGCGCTATTACTGATTCACTCCCCCTCACGGTAATCCAACAATTGGTTTTAGAGCAGGTTCCTTGAGAAATCAGTTTAACCAATGAAAGGTAGATCATGGAGAATACCAACTTGTGTAGAAATGTGTAAAAAATATTATTTGAGGACACTTGCTCGCAAGTGATCTGGAATTTTATGATGTTAGACCATTTATACTAGATTATGATGCGATTGACAGATGACATGATGTGTTACTATTTGATGT
>JASDQU010100398.1:400185-418914 GCA_032191745.1 Picea mariana
GTTCAAAAACTTACTTTACAAACCTAACAATATTTCTACCTTTCAACATTCTCATGAACCCTTGGGTTTACCATTACTCCTTGTGGGTCATAAATTTCCACTCACCAAATTCATACAAATTGAAATTTTTGTCACTTGCACAAGCCTATATGACATCAGTACAAATATATGAATTTAACTAGGATTAGACCTTTTCCCTTTCAAGTTGATAATCCCCATCAACTTTGGGACTCAATGTATCTTCATTAAATTCTCATTCTAATGAGGATGGCATAGACAACTTCAAATGATCCACATATACATTGGAATATTTTCCTATATATGGTGACCAATCCAAGCAAATAGCTTTTATTCATTCTTATCCACAATCATAAAATATCATTTTAAACCTTTCTTTGGTGGGTGCAAGCACACTTGATCAAACTTAGGAGGTATGTGTTGTTAAATGCTTATCATGCCTCTTTTCGTAACTTGATTGAGATTCCTACAAGCTGGTTGCTTATAGCTACACATGTTCGTGGATTTTTCTTTTTAACGAAGTTCACATATTTTCCAATTGATTAATTTTCTTAATAGTTCCACTTTGAGGGCTAAAATTTCAAGTTAAAGTGAGTACAATAAAATATGAGAAAGTCATAGGTGGAGGATTTGAGGTGAGCAATGAATTGTGCAATTAACAATATTGATATATATATATATGACAAACAATCTTTCCAGATATTGGGATGTTATAGCCTCACAATCCTCCTTCAAGCCTACAATCATCTCAAAGACTCGAGACTTGCATATATATACAAGTTTTGTAAGGTTTTAACCATTTGCCAAAATTTGAGCTAGATGTAGGTAATCCCTTATATTCTTCAAGTACATAAGAGTTTAACTTTAGAGCTATGGTCAAATAAAAACAAACTACAGGTCTTAAAGGAAATTGACCATGTGGTTTTGTATATATTTATCATACTTGATTATCGAATTAAAATGTTGTAGGATAACATTCACATGAAATCTGGGCTTTGTTGTGACTTGGATCAATTGACAAGGACTATAAAAGCTTATGATTTGAGTTAATTGTTTTTGTTTTCCCAACAAATAATTCATGTAGTAATTCAATGCCTAAACTATGATGTACAATTCCTTATCTTATTTGGGTATATTATGATTGCACCAACAAAAATTTCAAGTGTTATGTTATCCATCTCCTTCATTGTATCAAAGGTTTTCCCATTGTGTATCATGCGGAATTTGCTTTGATTTCAAATAAAATTGCAAGTTTCATTAGATCTAATATTGATGCATTACAATTCTTTCAAGTCAAAGATTTAGTTACTTGGTTTTCAATTGCAATGAATTGAAATGTTATACTTGCATTTTCTAATGTGCATTGAAGAGACACTTCATTCCTAAATAATTTGCTAACCCCATGAATTACCTTGATTCAATTAAATTATCTGGGATCAACCAATTTACAACAAATTTTATATTTCTTAGGTCAATACACAATTCACATCCTCTAACTACAAAATCCATACACACCAATAATTGTTTTCCAAGCTCATATTTCTTCATGTTGGCTTGCAATTAATTGTGTTGAAGGGTTAAAAATATCATCTCCAAATGTTTCAAATGATCTTCCCAAATCGTGCTAGTCAAAATATCATCCAAGGAGGCTACAATAAACAAGTTTGAGAAATGGTCTTAAGATATCATCCATCAATCTTAGAAGTGTTGTCATAGTATTGTGTAATATAAATTGCATAATGACTCACTCATGCAATCAATGTGTTTTTTTGAAAGTAATATTCCAAATTATTTTTTGTGTATATTTGTCATATTGGTATCCTTACTTCTAATCCAACTTCATGATAACACATGCTTACAATATTTGGTTGATTAGTGTCTTGATTATTTGTAGGGGATATATATATTACAATATATTAGAATATTAGAATATTACAATGTAATAGTAATGCCATATTACAATGTAATATGGTAATGCCATATTGCATTGTAATATGGCATTACCATTACAATGTAATATGGCATTATATGGTAATGCCATATTAAATTGTAATATGGCATACAATATGGTAATACTAATCATATAATGCCATATTACATTGTAATATGGCATTATATGGTAATGCCATATTACAATGTAATATGGTATTACCATATTACAATGTAATATGGTAATACCATATCTCATATAATTTTTTTTTTTAAACTTAAAGCCATTGTCGCAATATCGATGATAGTTCGTTGGAATTTTTTTTTGTATTTTACCACAACCGTCGCTATAGCGATGAAAGTTCGTCGCAATTTGCCACAAATTTTCATCGCACATACAACATCTGTGTCGTAAGTTTAGTTTTGAGATATATTTTTGTTGATATTGCCATGGATTTTCGTCGCAAGTTGCGATGGTTTTGCGTTGCACATTCAGCATCTATGTTGTAATTTATTGGCTTGGCATAAATTTTCGTCACAATTGCGATGAATGTTTGCCGAAATTGCCACATTTCTTCATTGTTATTGCGACGCAATTTCATCGTAATTGCAACGATGCATAGGGTTAACCGATCTTGAAGGTGGTGACACGTGGAACACTTATTTCGTTGATGTTTCCATGCACACCTGGATCGTGGATATAGCGACTAAATTATTCTGACGAAAAAAAATCTCGGCTGTCATGGAAATTGCGACGGATAAGTGTGGCAATATCAACGAAAAACCGTCGCAAATTTGGTCATATGTACTAGTGAACTATCCACAATGGGAGGATCAACCATTCATAAGGATCTTGAGTTACTCAATTTTCTGCATAGCCATCTAGAAGCCTACCAAATATTTTGGTATGCAGGTTGGGTGACCTTCGAAAAACTATAGGGGTTTGATAATGCTATCTCCCTTGAGTTCGCTCAAAATTTATATGGATAAATCTCGACGGTGCACAGATCGCATTTCAATGTTACAGAAGGGACTATTGCATAGACTACAGGGTTTTTGCGATCAAGGGTAATTTTGTTTAGTAAGAAGGCATCGATTCAAATAACTAAGGGTTGGATGCTTCTGTATAAAAGTCTCATCTTCCCATGTGGAATCTTTAACATGTAGTTTCTCCCACTTAATGAGATACTTTGAAATTCATCTATTCCTCAGCTGGTGAATTCTTGTGTCAGTGATAGCTTCAGACTCCAATATGATTTTTCCTTCCTCATCAAGTCTTGAAATATGGTTTGAATTGTGATCTTGTCACCTATAACCTTCTTTAAGCATGAAACATGGAAAATTGGGTGTACTCACAAAGATGCAGGAAACTCCAATTTGTATTCCATAGTACCAATATTTTGCAACACCTTATAAGGGCCATATTACTTGGGTGATAATTTATTATCCTTCTTAGCTTGCTTGAGGGACATTTGTTTGTATCGTTGTAGCCTTAAAAATAGCTAATCCCCTACTTAAAAACTTCTTTCACTACGATGTTGATTTGCTTGTTGTTTCTTGCGATTCTATTGCATGGCGAGGTTGTCCTTTAAGAGTTGGAGAACTTTTTGTTGATGCTCGATGTGATTTCACTGCTTGAACCTTAGATTTTTCTTTTACAGAATAAGTGATGGATTGTGGGTGATATCCATAAAACACCATAAATGGTGTCATTTTTGTTGCAATATGAAATGAAGTGTTATACCACCATTCTACCAAGGGTAACCACTTAAGCCATTGTGTTTGTTTATCATAGACAAAGCAATGAAGGTAACCTTTCAGACATTTTTTCACTATCTCAGTTTGTCCATCAGATTAAGGATGATAAGAAGATCTATGAGCCAATTGAGTACCCAAAAAGAAAGTAATTATGTCAAAAAATGTCCAGTGAAGATATGATCTCTGTCACTTATAATAATCATTAGGCTTCCATGTAGCTTTTGAACTGTCTCCATGGATGCGGTAGCAACTGCACTGGCTTTGAAAGGATGAGAAAGTGCATAAAAGTGTGCGTACTTGGTAATTCTATCAACAATCACCACGATGACACTCTTTCCTTCAGACTTTGGTAACCTTGTAATGAAATCCATGGAAACCTCATCCCAACGCTGACATGGAATGAATAATGGTTGTAAAAGTTCTGGGGTCTGAATTGTTTCCACCTTATTTTGTTTGAAAACAAAACATTCTTCCATAAGGCTTTGAACATCAATTTTAAGGATATCCCAAATGAATTCCCTTTTGACCCTGTGATAGGTTTTCAAAAATACGAGTGCCCTCCTATTGGAGAGTTGTGAAATTCCAAAAGTACCTTTTGTTTGAGTTTGGACTTATTACATAAATATAAACGATCTTTGTACCATAGCGAATCTTTTTTCCATGTAAATGTATCATATGCAATGGAATCCTACTGGAACCTTTGAATGATAGTCCACACTTCTTCTTCATTCTTTCATTCATCCCTTGCTTCTGTTATCCAATCAGGTTGGATGATAGAGATAGCACAGATAAATGCCTCAACAGATTCAACATTTCTTGAGAGTGCATCTTCCACAACATTTTTCTTTCATTTTTTGCAGATGATTTCAAAATTATAACACAACATCTTGGTCACCCATTTTTTTTCTCTTATGAAGATAGTCTTTGTTCCAAGAAGTATTTAAGATTGTCATGATCTTTTTTGACCTTGAAGTGCATACCTATTAGGTAAGGGAACAATTTCTTCAATGCATGTAGTATTTCCATCATTTCCTTCTCATAAATGGGTTTGTGTAAGTCCTTTCCCTTGAGTGGTGGAATTTCAAAACCAAGGGGCCTTCGTTATTGCATTAGTACAAAACCAATGCCATTTCTTGAGGCATCACATGCCACAATAAAGGTTTTTGTGAAGTCTACTGTGGTCAAGAAAGGAGCTTTGCTATTGTTTTTCTCAAGTTCCATTGTGAATTTTATGTCGTTTGAGATATTGTTTAGGTGTTGGAAGAATTTGTCAAGTTATTCTTTCCCATTGGGCCAAAGAACATTGGTGTCATCGACAAACCTTTTCCATCTTGTTGGTTTTAGGGGGTAGGAATCTAAGGCTCTTTTTTCGAAGTTTTCCTTTAAAAATATTGGCAATGATTGGGGACAATGGAGATCCCATTGCTACCCCACTAGTCTATTCATAAAATTCCCCTTGGTAAGTGAAGAATGTGGAGCGAAGACAAACCTCAGTTAGTTTCGCTGTTTTAGGGTTAGTTCTTCTTTTACAATATTATAATACTCTCATTAAAAATACAAACTTTTTAAAATCCTTTTAAATAATAAACAACATAAAAATTTAAAAAGAATTGAAAAATCCAAATAATATAATAAACCTAAGAACTAATTATAAAATAACAATTTGAAAAACTAAAAAGAAAACATTATAAAAAAAAATTTGATTAATTAATGAAGAATTAGGGTTCTTCCCAGCCGACATTTAAGCTCTCCTTTATCCATATAGCATTACAGGAAGCGTCTCTCTTAAATCATAACCCAGTATTCTTGTCTTGAAGATGGATCCTGATATGGATCCGAAATGTCGACAACCCATCAATGAAATTGTGGTTTTTCCGACAATTTTTTAATTAAATTAATGAAAGGGGATAGAACGAACAACCAAGTTAAAATAGATGATCATGAATCCATGAGTGGGGAACAAGATGGAGCTAACCTTGGGAAAAAAGGGACAAGTGTAAAATAACAATTTTGATGATTGACACACCTTGAAAATCAGGGATTTCCAAGGCGACTAATTTCCCAAGGAGGGAAAGGAGCTTGGGAAAAATGAAGACCTAGGAAAAATAATATATACACATGTGTGAGGTGGCAAGACACTGCTTAGCATGTGGAAGTGAGAAATTAATCTCTGGAAAAGTTTTGGTAAACAAAAGAAACTCAAGGGTTGTTGTGTGAGCACTGAGGTGTTAGAAAGCTACATAAATACAAAAGTATTATTGGATAAGAAGGATCGTTTTTTTCAAGTAATTTTGGCTGATCCACTCTATGATTGATTGGAGATTTTTTGTTGCTTCTTTTCTCCCAAGTTTCATTTACATACACATTTACTTGTCATGTTATTATTTTTATTGTAGATATCTGGATGTGCATTTGCTACTGAATACTAGGAATGGTAAAGCAAGATCATAATTTATAATTCTATAGAAATTATTACATTTTCTATCCAGTAACTAGGAATGTTATAATAAGATCAGAATGAAAAATTATAAAGAAATTTATTACATTATATTGAGTACAATGAATGGTATAGAAAGACCAGAATGGAATAATCACACAAGGGTTATCGCATGTTTAGATAACTGTATCTAATTCTACATATATACTGTTTATTGTGTGAAACTTCTAAACAAATCAAGAAAGAAATAATAATTTCATCAAATTATTGGAATATTATATATTAGAAAAGTATGAAAGTCTTGCTACAATCATTGTCTTTGTTATCAAATTTAATAACATATTACATGTATAGGTGTGTTGTACTGATTGTTCCAGTTACAAAACATAGAGTCTTTCTTAGGAATTCAACTATGGACCTACCAACATTTAAATATTAAATAAATTTGATATCTCTGACTTCCTTCATTAAAGCCGAGGAAAGGAACTTGAGTACCTTTCCTATCCACATCCAAATTCCCGATTTGCAAGGATTATAACCTGTAGAATATGCGTACAATACAATATTCATATGTATGGCATAAAATTGATAATTAAGTCATAACTATTCAAATCCAGAATATCCACTTATACATGTGTTTATGGCATTGCAAGATCGAAAAGGCGTAGTCGTGAACTATATCGTGGATAAGGGGAGATGGTGGCACACAAAAACCTGATGGGTCCTCGCATAAAAGAGTCCCATCATTAGTTTTGGATCCATAAGAGTATGGGGTATCAATAAGAATAGACATTCAGTTGAAATGAACAATAAAAGTCTATTAAATAATAAATTTTGAAAGGACATAATTCATTTAAAGGTTATAATGAAAATAAAAGAATAATAGGTAAGGAAGTTATTCTATGTTAACATTTTTAGGAAGATGAAACCATTAAATCCTTTTGGTGATGAGACGTTGTTGTTCATAGAGTCATACTCGAGATTCTTGATGGAGTAATTTACTACTACATAACTATGAATTAAGGATACATTCGAAAGGGTACGCATATATATAGGAATAGTTTTACCAATTATTGAAATCTGGCGTATAATCATATTTATACATTACTTATGCATTCATATTGAAAAAGAATTAAAGGAATTCCAAAGTACATATATCAAAAGAATGATTCAATTAATAGAAATGTTTGGGCATACCAAAGATATCGAAGCAAAGAACCTCGAAGTATTTTTAAATGGTGTTTAGCCAATAACGAAACATGATTTTGAATGACCAGACACAGAGAAAAAAAAACTTAAAACATAGAACACATGCTTGGAGTATTTGTACAAAATAGATCCTTAGATAAGAACGTTGATAAACAGTAGTAATCCCAACCTACTAAGACTACCTTAAAATCATTAAAGGGTAACAAGTTGATTAAGTCTCAAACATGACCTTCTTGGTCATCTCAGACTAGTAGGGAACCTTGAGTGTATAAACTAAAGTCGAGAAGAGATCTACTCAATAACCAAAGTAAGTATAAAGTTTCACAGTGAATAAAAACGCAACCACAATCAAGATAAACCATAGCCTAGAAGTTATTAATATAGAATCATATAATAATATCAGACAAGCACGAGTGTTAAAGGAGTATCACTAGATTGGAGTATTACTCAGAAATAATAGACCCTTAAGCTCTGTATTTAATAACATCAATCCCTAATGATTCAAAAAATAAAAATATATCTACAAGAAGGGTATATATATATACATGCAACCGAGAGAGTAATGGATAATTTAAAAACAACAATGTGGTAAACAACAATGCTTCCTATAGTTAACAAGAGACCAAGTAACTGATTCCTTTAAATAATCGAATATAGTCCCAATTGATTTCCTCAAAGGATTAGAAAGGAGTTGTCATGCTTACCTTATGTATACATTGGGATGTGGAACCATAACCAGGGATGAGCAACGCATTCATACTTTCACATTACCATGAATGGAGGTAGCAAACTCCTCGACAAACATAGTAACTCTTAATTACATAACCAGAGAAGAGTATAAACACATCACGAAACTCTAAGAGAGAAAGGAGTTAGTTACATATAAGAATATTGGTTGAGTAGGTGACGGGTTTTATCACACTCTGGATTAGAAACAACCTTGTCTTAGAGTAGTTAAACTAGAGGAGGGTTAGGGTATCTACGTGACACAGAGCAAAATGAATGTTTGAAAACTATCGCTATAGGATCGAAACTTATCCAAAACCAATGCTCTAATGGAATGACGTAGGTTTAATTGGGCAGAGTACCAGGGAATTTGGTCGAGGTTGCATGTCAAATGGGCAAGGGCCTTAGCACATGATGTCCGGTAAGTTGTAGTTATTGGACAATGACTTCTAAGACCAAAAATTGGTAGTAGTGCGTACCTCTCTGCATATTCTTTATTACTTAACCAATGCGTTTTGATTGGGGAGGGGATGCCATATGATGAATGTGGAACTTTACTACATGATTTAACTTTATACCCTCAAGGTATGTGGGTATGTTAATACCCTTATGTGTTAAACAGTGTACATAATCACATGATACAATATTATAACTAAGGGATAGTTTAGACTTATAATTACATAAAAAGAGGAATACTCAGATGTTAATTTTTTTGAAGAATATAAGGATCACATGGTTAACAATTTTAGTAACAATGTCTCCTCTAGAGACACACAAATTATCATAGAAATGTTTAGGTATCATTTTATTGTAAACTTAGAGAGTTAGATAAACTTCATCATCTCGAATTCTAATGAGTGCCTTTGACAAGGGAATTATTCTAATTTTCGCATGAGTCAACTCTGTCTCTTTTGAAACATAAAACATTTTTTTATAGTGGTAGAAAAATAAGGTATATTACATATGGTATCAGAGCATAGTTTGACAACAATAGACCTTATGGGCGTTAACAAAATTCTAAAAAGAAATAATATTTTCTTAATTACTAACAAAAATAAATATTTTATTGTTAAAGTGATAGGATAATATGAAGGATTTACTAATATGTTTACCCATAATGAAGAAGAAATTAACACTGAAGGAAATGTCAACCAACAAAATCCTGAACAAAAAAGTGAGAATAGTTCAACGTCACAAGTGATGGAAATTATGAGAATCCTCGTAGTGGAATTGCAGACTTTTAAGGATGATAATTAAAAGATTAATAAAACATAGGAAGAACAAGAAGAACTGAATGAAATATTATTGCGAAATATAGCCGAGAAAATTAAATCAAAGAAAATAGAGGCAAACAAGGAGACTGGCAAACAATCATATGAAAAATCAAGCTAAGAATCTAAGTCAGACGATAGATCCTCAAGCAATACTCAACCAAGACAATAATCACAAACACCCTCTACAAAAAAAAGGAAACAAGTAGATCACTTGGAAGGTGAGTTCAAAATGATAAAACCCTCCAGATTTGATAGAGAGTCAAAAACATGAGAAGAAGATGAAGCTTGGCTACCAGACATCAAAACATACTTTCATATTTATAATTATTCTAATAATATGAAGGTTAGAAAAACAATTTATAATCTAAAAGGGAAGGCTAGTATCCGGTGGCAAGATATGAAACTGGCTAAGGGGTTGAAAGAGAAAAGAATGGAGTGGTTAGAATTCAAGAAGTATTTCAATAAATAATATTTATCAGAAAGTTATTATGAAATAAAGACCAAGGAATTTTATGAATTGCGGTTAGGACAAATGTCAATGGATGATCTAATTAATAAATTCTTAGATTTGTTGAGAGTTGTGCCTTATATTAAGGAGGATAAAGTGTCTAGCACAGTATTATAAACACAATTAAATTTGATAATCCTAAATATTTGAATGAAGTGTTTAGAAAAGATCGAATATGTTATGAATACTATAAACAAAGATTTGAAACTCTTAGAGAATGGAGGGAAAAAAGCAGGATAAACTGAATCAACGTAAGAAATGGTTTAAACCAGCTCCTTATCAAAATATGACCAAAGGATTCCAAATAAATGAGTATCCATCTATTACATAACAAGCTCGAGGAGGGAACAAACTGGTTAATTTGGGATTTAAGAAGACATAACACAATCCCAGAGAACCATTGAAATGTTGGGAGTGTGGAGAACCACGTTTGCAAAGAAACAATCCATGATTAAATCCAACAAGTAGGACTGCGGTTCACAATCTACAGGAAGCTACCACAGTTGGAGATATTGGAAAAAAACATACATAGAATGAATGTTGCTTTAGAAGGAAGGAAAATTGATCATCAATCTACTGTAGTGTAAATTGATGGTAAGATACATAACCAATAAGTCTCTATCCTAGTAGACTCACAGGGAAGTTTGAATTACATACCCCCATCATTGGGAGAAAACTGTAAGTTGGAAAAAGTGAAACACCCTAAGTCTTGGTTAGTACAATTGGCCACCGACACAAAAATGAAAGTATTAGAGTATATTTCTAAGTGTAATATAGGAATAAATGAGCAAAATACTTTGGTTAACTTAAATGTGTTACCCTTAGGATCATATGACATTCTTGTTTGTATGGATTGGTTGGAATCACACAAGGTCCTGCTAAATTGTTACGAAAAGTTATTTGTTTATCTAGACAAAAATGGGGTAAAAAGAATAGTTCAAGGACTAAGAAAACCGTTCTCGGTAAGACAATTATCAACTATGGAGCTTAAGAAAGGCATAAGAAAGGGGTGTCAACTGTATGCAATTCAGGTAATGGATATATTAAATGATGATGACAAACCAAAATTGGAAGACTATGTGGTTTTAAGAGATTTTAAATATGTTTTTGTTGATGAGATACCAGAATTACCTCCAAAAAGAGAGAGAAACTTTTCTATTGGCTTAGTACCAGGATCTTCCCTTGTGTCAAAAGAACAGTACACGATGAGCATCCTTGAGTTAAGAGAACTTAAAATACAGATACATGAATTACAATACAAAGGATATATCAGAGCCATTGTATCACCATGGGGAGCAACAATTATATTTGTCAAGAAAAAGATCGGAACATTTTGACTATGTATTTGTTACTGATAGTTAAATAAAATGACCATTAAAAATAAGTATCCTCTATCGAGAATTAATGATCTATTTGACCAAGTGGGAGGAGAAAAAATATTTTCTATGATTAATCTAAGATTTGGTTATCACCAAATTAGAATTAAAGATGAGGATATTAATAGAACAAATTTTCGAACATGATATGGACATTATGAATTTGTGGTAATTCCTTTTCGACTCATAAACGCACCAACAACTTTCATGTGCCTAATGAACAATATATTCAATGAGTGTATATATAACTTTGTTTTTTTTATTGATAGACATTCTGATTTATTCAAAGAAGGAAGAAGCATATGAAGAGAACCCAAGAATAGTGATACAGACATTATGAGAACATCAACTCTATACTAGATTTAGCGAATGTGATTTCTACCACAAAAAGATACAATACTTGGGACTATTGTTTCCGAGAATGGGATATCAGTAGATCCAAAAAAGATAACGACAATTGTAGAATGTCTCAGACCCATGAACATAGATGAGATATAATAATTTATGGGAATAACAGGGTATTATAGAAGATTCATTGAAATTTTTGTGGCGTAAAGTACTTGTTAAATCATCATGGATTATATCCCTGACAGACAAGGTGGCTTGCATTTTTAAGCGAATTTGATTTTGAAATCAAACATATTAAGGGTAAGGAAAACAAAGTTTCATATGCACTTAGTAGAAGGACAAGTGGTATTCATGAAATAAGTGTGAGTAAATATAAGAACGATCTCATAAACAAAATTAGATCTGTAGATAAAATGAATGAAGAATATGTAAATATAAAGGAAAAAATGCGGACAGGTGAATAGGAAAAAAACATGATATATTTCAAAATCGACCAATAGGGAGTTCTGAAGTTTAAAAACATAATTTACATACCAAATTTGATGTATTTAAAATTACCAATCTTTAATGAAATCCATAAAAATCCTTATCCAAACCATCTTGGATATCAGAAAATGGTTTCAACACTAAGAAAATAGTGTTGTTGGCCTAATATGAAAATTGATAAAACTGAATACTTGGAAAAGTGTTTATAAATTCAACATGTAAAGGTGGAACATCAACATCCAACATGTTTATTGCAACCTTTCCCTATACCAGAATGGAAATGGGAAGTAATATCAATGGATTTTATCACAAGTTTTCCAAACACTCAAAACAACATGACTCAATTATGGAAGTGGTGGATAAGTTAAGTAAATCTGCACATTTTATACTTGTAAAGTCTACTTACAAAGCTTCGAATGTACATGATGGATAGACTGACAAAATGGGAAGACTACTTACTATTATTAGAATTCTCCTACAATAACGGTTATCACTCCTCAACCAAAATGAGTCAATTTGAAATCCTTTATCGCAGGAAGTGTATGAATCCTCTCAGCTAGGATAATCCAATAGACATGATCATGGTTGGACCAGATATGTTATAGGAAATGGAATTGATTGTTAAAAAGGCTCAACAAAATTCAAATGTGGCGTAGGACCGACAAAAGAGTTATGTAGATCAAAACATAATACATAAATAATTTAATATTGGAGATCATGTTTATCTTTGGGTTAAAGAAAGAAATAGTTCATTGAAACTTGGAAGATGCACAAAACTAGCACCGAGGTTTTGTGGACCTTTTGAAGTGCTAACTCGCATTGGCCCAGTAGCATATCAGCTAGCACTATCGACAAATTCAAAAGTTCATAATGTTTTTCATATATTGTTATTAAAGAAGTACGTTAATGACCCTACTCATGTAATTGATTGGAATTTGTTATAGGTGGAACCAAAAGGTGAGTTCCAGATGGAACCTTTGTGCATTTTGGATAAGAAAGAAATAGTGTTGCGGAACCGGGTCATCGTGAAGGTAAAAGTGCAATGGAAACACTCCACTCCTGAAGAAGCTACTTGGGAGTTCGAGGATGTCACGAGGAAGACATATCTATCTTTGTTCCAAGTATGATCGGAAATAATAAAAATTAACATCGAGGATGGTGTTAAGTCCAAGGGGGAGAGTATGTAATATCCCTCAAATAAAGTAATTACCATGTTGAATAATTCCTTGAGAGGAAAAATTTGAATGTAGAATTAGTTGGTAAATTTGACTATTGTTAATTTAATTATTGTGCAAGACAATGACTTTCCAAGTGTCCTTAGTTATTGGACAGATGTAAGAGACAAGATTTTTATTAAATTAATGAAAGGGGACATAAGGAACATCCAAGTTAAAATAGATGATCATGAATCCATGAGTGGGGAACAAGATGGAGGCAACCTTGGGAAAAAATGGACAAGTGTAAAAAATCAATTTTGATGATTGACACACCTTGAAAATCAGGGATTTCCAAGGTTGCAAATTTACCAAGGAGGGAAAGGAGATTTGGAAAAATGAAGACCTAGGAAAAATAATACATACACGTGAGGATGAAGGACATTGCTTAGCATATGGAAGCGAGAAAGGAATCTATAAAAAAGTTTTGGTCAACAGAAGAAACTCGAGTTTTTGTGTGAGCACTGAGGTGTTAGACAATTGCAGAAATACAAAAGGATTGTTGGATAAGAAGGTACATTTTTCTCCCTTATGGATTCATTATCATGCTTGGGGATGACTGGATCATGCAATTTTGGCTAATCCACCCTACGATTGGGTGGAACTTTGATGTTCCTTCTTTTCTCCCAAGTTCCATTTACATACACATTTACTTGTCATGTTATTATTTTTATTGTAAATATACAGATGTGAATTTGCTACTGAATAGTAGGAATTTTAAAGAAATATCAAAATTGATAATTCTATGAAACTTATTACATTTTCTATTGAGTAACTAAGAGTGTTATAATAAGATTAGAATGGAAAATTATACATAAATTTATTACATTATATTGAGTACAATGCATGATATAGCAAGATCATAATGGAATAATCACGCAAGGGTTATCGAATATTTATATAACTGTATATAACTCTAGATATATATTGTTTATAGTGTGAAACTTCTAAAGCAATCAAGAGTTTATATTATAAAAGTATGAAAGTCTTGCTACAATCATTGTCTTTGTTCTCAAATTTAATAACACATTACATGTATAAGTGTGTTGTAATGATTGTTCTAGTTGCAAAACATAGAGTCTTTCTTAGGAATTCAACTATGGAAACTTGCCAACATTTAAATATAAAGAAAATTGGTATCTCTGACTTCCTTCATTAAAGTCGAGGAAAGGAACTCGAATACCTTTCCAACCCAAATCCAAATTCTTGATATGCAAGGATTATAACCTGTATAAAATGCGTATAGTACAGTATTAGTCTGTATGACATAAAACTGACAATTAAGTCATAATTATTCAAATTCAGAGTGTCCACTTGTACCTCTGTGTATGGCATTTCCAAGATCGAAAAGGCGCATTTGTGAACTATCTCTTGGAGAAGCAGAGAGGGTGGCACATGAAAACCTTATGGGTCCTCGCATAAAATATGCCCATCATTAGTTTTGGATCCATAAGAGTATCAGGTATCAATAAGAATAGGCATTCAGTTGAAACGAACAATAAAAATCTATTAAATAATAAACTATGAAAGGACATAATTTATTTAAAGGTTGTAGTGGAGATAGTAGAATAATAGGTAAGGAATTTATTCTATGTGAACATTTTTAGGAAGGTGAAACCATTAAATCCTTTTGGAGGTGAAATGTTGTTGTTCATAGAGTCGTACCTGAGATACTTGATGGAGTAATTTACTACTAAAAACCTACTAATTAAGGATATATTCGAAAGGGTACGCATATGTATATTTATATGCCTCTCTGCGCAATATATATGAATAGTTTTACCAATTATTGAAATCCCGTGTATAATCATACTTATACATTAGTTATGCGTTCATATTTAAAACGAATTAAAGGAAGTCCAAAATACAGAGATCAAAATAATGATTCAATTAATAGAACATTTTGGGAATAACAAAGATATCGAAGAAAATAACCCCGAAGGATTTTTAAATGGTGTTTATCTAAGAACGAAACATGATTTGGAACTACCGAACACAGAGAGAAAAAACTTAAGTTATAGAACATATGCTTTAAGTATTTGTACATAATAGACCCTTAGATAAGAACATTGAGAAACAATATTAATTTGACCCTACCCAAACAACGTTAAAATGATTAAAGGGTAAAAAGTTGAGTAAGTCTCAAACATGACCTTCTCGATCGACTCAGACTAATAGGCAACCCCGAGTGTACAAACCAAAGTCCAGAAGAGATATAATCGATAACCGAAGTAAGAATAAAAGTTTCGTAGTGAATAAAAATGCAACCGAAGTGAGGATAAACAATAACCGAGAAGTGATTAATATAGAATCATATAATATTCTCATACAATAATGAGTGTTAAAGGAATATGACTAGACTGGAGTAATACTTGGAAATAACAGGGCCTTAGGGTCAATATTAATAACATCAGTCCCTAACGATTCAAAAAATAAAAAAAAATATCTACGAGAAGGATATATATACATGCAACAGAGAGAGTAATGGATAATTTAAAAACAATAGTGTGGTAAACAACAATGGTTCCTACAGTTAACAAGAGACTAGTTAACATATTCCTTTAAATAATCAAACATAGTCCTAGTTGATTTCCTCAAAGGATTAGAAAGGATTTGTCATGCTTAAATTATGGAAAGACCAGGATGTGGAACCATAACCACGGATGAGCGACACGTTCATACTTGAAAATTACCCCGAATGTGGGTGGAAAACTCCTCGATGAAGAAAGTAACGCTTAATTACATAACTAGAGAAGGGTATAAACACATCACAAAACTTTGAGAGAGAAAGGAGTTAGTTCCAGATATAAATACTGGTCGAGTAGGTGATGGGGTTTTCTCACACTGTGTATTAGAAACAACTTCATCTCAGAGTAGTTAAACTAGAGGAGGGTCGGGGCATCTACTCGACAGAGAGTGGAATGAATGTTTGAAAACTATTGCAATAGGATCGAAACTTCTCCAAACCCAATGATTTGACGGGATGGCGTAGGTTTAATTGCGAAGAGTGCTTAGGCATGTGGTCCAGGTTGCATGTCAAATGGGCAGGGGCCCTAACACGTGATGACTGGTAAGTTAGAGTTATTGGACAATGACTTTTAAGACCAAAAATTGGTAGTAGTGTGTACCTCTCTGCATATTCTTTATTACTTAACCAATGCCTTTCAACTTGGGAGGGGACATCGTATGATGAATGTGGAACTTTATTAAACACTTTAACTATAGACCCTCAGGGTATGTTAATATCCTTATGTCTTTTCATTCCAATGCAGGTGAGGTTTGATTTGATTTACGACAATGTGTCTTCATTTCAATGCAATTGAGGTTTGATTCATTTCCAGTAGCGTGTTTGTTAGATTTGATAGCTCGGAGGTACTTATGCATTGGCAATGCCCATAATGCAGAAAGAACCGAGCACATTTCTCCCTAATGACTTTATTTTTATAAAGTGACTTTATGAGGGTGTGGGTCACTTAAGTGACTTAAGTGATCTCAATGGATGACTAAGTCACAAATGTTGATCTCATGAGGGAAATATTATATCTTGACTGCCAATCTCATTGGAAGACCAAGGGTTAGGGTAGTTACACATTGAACATGCATAAAGGGAGCACTAGAGGAGGAGAGGGAAAACGTTTTGAGGAGAGGTGAGAGGGAAGGTGAAGAGTCACTCATCCTAAGAGAGATTTTGATCTTAGAGAATGAGAGCAACAAGAAGTTGGGTTGGCACACATTCCAAGGCAGGGATAGATAAGCATCCAAGAGAAGTTTCAACATTCAGTAGCTCATTCCATACAATAGTTGAAAGAGGAGTCCGTATAACATTTATGGATGCCCATACAACTGAGAAACAACACGAAATTCAAGGCACCAAGTTTAGTCGAGTTTGGCATGAATTTCAAGAAGTTCTACTATGGGAATCCGTACAACTGAGTACTGAACTTCTCAGTCAAATTTGGGTGCATTTATTGAGGGTCGTACAATTTCATTAATGTTGTACATGACTATACAGTGGAAAAAAATTGAGGCAATTGAGTTTGGCATGATTTTGAAGGAGTTCATGTGCTGATTTTGTAGATAAGTTACTGTGAATTAAATGATAATAAAATCTCCTTGAAACTAGTTTTCCCCTTGTGGGTTTTTCTAGGGGCATTGCCTAGAATTTCTAGTGTTCAAGTGTGTAATTTGTTTGTTTTTAATTTCTTTTCCGGTGTTTTTTTATTGCTTAGTTAATGTATTTATGTTCATATACTATTATAGAATGCTAGTATTTTACTTCATTACAATTATAGTGACATTGGAGGTTAAAATCAAGATTTTGTTAATGTTTATGCCATTATTATAGTTCTTTGCATTTCAATAGATAAGAGCATAATAAGAACAAGATCACTGAGAAATACACATTCACAAGAGACACGACATTTATCCTGGGAAACCCTCTAGGGGAAGAAAACCTAACAAAACTTCCTTATCATAAATAGCTTAAACAATGTTCAAGAGATAACTCAAACCAATACAAAAATTCCTCCCCAAGATATGTGCTACTCTTCTCCTCCTCTCTCTGGTAATTGCAGCTTGCCTCATAAGAGAAAATGAGCAAGTGAGTTATGTGTTTGAAGTGAGGTGCTAGCCTCTTATTTATACAACACTGGCACGTGTGAAAGGTCACAACTGGCAGGGCTGACCTCTCACTCTGGGTGGGTAAACCCACCTTTAATTAATTTTGGGTCTTCCATAATAACTGTTGGGGCCGACTTCTTATTCTTCCCTTTGTAATTGTCCGATGACCAATCCGCAAAAGGGGATTTGGTCCTTTTACAA
This sequence comes from Picea mariana, assembly GCA_032191745.1. NCBI lineage: Eukaryota > Viridiplantae > Streptophyta > Pinopsida > Pinales > Pinaceae > Picea > Picea mariana. The sequence goes on from JASDQU010100398.1 coordinate 418,290, forward strand.
TTACCGACATGATTAATCCACAATGGGGATTAATCCAATAACAATAATAATAATAATGACATGATTAATCCACAATGGGGATTTAATCCAATAATAATAAGAATGCTCTTCGCAGTTACATTATTCCAACACTCCCCCTTAACAAGAAGGGTATTCTTCATCAACATCAGGCGAGAGGGGTCTGCATCATCAGTGGCATCTGGAGGATAGTATCGTCAATATCATCTTGAAACATTGGCTATCATATTTACGAGTCATTGGAAGTTTTTTTCATCGACAACATCATCATTCTCAAAAGAAAGCGATCATCATCTGCATCAAATATGTATCAGTAAAAATGATACCTCATCACAGCACTAGGCTGGCACATCACAGTACTACATTGGCTCAATGTCACAGCGGTTAAGCTGGTAGCTCAGTGTCGGTCACATATTGCTTTACGTCTAACAATTAGGTCAGAAGAAAGGAATATCACCATCTCGCTTTATGTCTAACAACTAGGTCAGAAGCGAGGAATCACAACGTCATGCTTTACGTCTAACAACTAGGTCAGAAGCATGACTCATCTTGCTTTACGTCTAACAACGAGGTCAGAAGCAAGGAACACATCAACATCTCGCTTTAC
>JASDQU010100398.1:424831-435818 GCA_032191745.1 Picea mariana
GACCTTACCATAACTGAATCAACATTATATTTACCCTACCATAATCTGGCCAATGAATTGTTAATAAAAAAGGTACTCTTTATAGTAGCATACAATGCATATTGCTAAACCACTTGACATTAATTACAACAAAACATAATTACAACAAAAACATTATACTCATTATTTTATTGCTGAACAACATCGATATTTTATCCTTTATGAAAGTAAATTGTAACGAAAACAATATCCTTGTTATTAAATCTGAAAACACCAAAAGCCTAAGGAAGGAGGTGGCGCAAGAGGAGAAGACTGGGCACTTGAGCTGGGCTGGTAGGCTGACGGGTGGCTCGACGTGTGCTGCGTGCTCACCCAATCGTAAAGGCATAAACATAATCTTATGCCAGCTAATATCCAAAAATGAAGTTGTACAAAGCGTTTTCAGGAAGAACTGGCAAGGGAAAGACGCCTGGGTACAATGTCTATCCAAATCAGCAAGTCGTAGGTGTAATAAGGAAACTGAAGGTTCCAGGTTCGCTTCCTGTAAAGCACTGACTGTACATTAATGCTTTACAACCTGCCACGAACCCGCCATGAAAAATTGCTATTCGCGCATAAAAATGCTACCTGTCCAGGACAGAAAACGCTACCGCCAAGGTTTCCCTAACTGCTACCGAAAGATAAGGCGCTACTCAAGGATATCATGCGACTGTGAAATCACTATGTAACAGGGTTAGGGCAGAGGAAGGAACCCGCAGCTGAGGAAACACGGTCATCCGCGAATCAATGGAAGAATCGCCATGAAGGTATTACCCCGGGAAAAACGCGCAGAGGATTAAAGCATGCGTCGATAACCAAATTACCCAGTAACCACCTATAACAAAACTTAATGCCCATTGACGAATTGCATTCTGAAAAAGGGGACGGACCGTGGTTATCCGAGGAGGAATTTATGAATGCAAGACCAGGATTCTAAATAATTCACCCAAAGAGAAAAAAAAACAGCAGCGATGTAAAAACCCAATCGCAGAGATCAGTGTGATTGGAACCCGGGTGGGTATTCGCCCCATTTCACAGAGTAACCTCAACGCTCAAGGGACAGAAGCATTCAAGTGAATACAACACCACCAGACGGTCTTCAGAGCGCCCCAAAGAAATCATCACTACCAATCGGATTCCTCAAACGAATATAAAAATCGAATTCCAGAAAATGTAAAACGAAATCCAGAAAAAAAAAACCAATCGAATTCAGCACAAGCAGATCCCTCAACTGTTCATAAGATAATAAGAATTAGGATAACTAATTTCAGTGGGCACAATCGAAGTCAACTCAATCAATACCTCAGTTTTTCATAAGACAATTAACAAGGCAAACGCTTTCAGCGCGCGCAAACGAATTCAACACAATTCAAAATCAATCCCCACAGGGTTTAACGCAAGAGGGGGCAGTGTGTCTTTCTGGTTTCAGTTGTATAAATAAAAAAAAAAACCAACGCAGAGGGATTCTATCTTATCAACGCAGGGAGATTATTCTCTTACAGACAGCGCTGGGATAAACGACCCCAAGCAAAAACATTTAACCGAAGAGTCGCTGAGATACAAATTAAATTGCAGGAAAAATTTAGACAATCGGATCGCTGAGTTAGACAACACACGCAGAAAAAAAAATGCAGAGTTCGATGGCGCAAAATAGATAAACAACAGAACCTCAGGGTGTAAAGTAGCAAAAAGCAGAGATTGATGACCATTATCAGTGGGTGAATCCGACAGAAACAAGTTGTCGGCAAGGGTTAATTCCACGGTTAATTACAAAAGTTATCACACAGCAATCGTTGGATAAAATCAGGAGGTCCCACAAGCATTGTAAAGATTTATTCTTTGCGAATCGTCAAGGAAAACGATAGATGTAGCAAGCTATTATATACAATGTAATGCCAGTACACTTTTTCAATAAACAGACAGATCTACATCAATCTTAGTGCTTTCTATTCTACCAATAAACGACCATACCTTTGCCTCTTCGCCTTCCTCGAATGTTGATCCCGCGCTCCGTGTTGCTCCTGCTCCGCGCCGCTCCCGCTCGCCGACCGTAGAGACTACACCAGTACCTCCCAGCCAATCGCTAGGGGTACTCTGCTTCCCCCTTAGCCCCCCGAGTCGCAAAGGGGCCACGCAAGATCCAGAGATAAGACTAGCTTCTCAGCTCGCCTCCAAGGTTGAGCTACCACTCCAATACCACTGAGAAATTCCCAACTCCTCACAAGTAAACAGTCAAGCCACAATCCGGCAGCGTAACGTTACGCTAACCGTCTCCCCTTCTTCCTCCTTTTCCCCTTCTTTTATAGAAATTTGAGACCCACCTACTTTCCCTAAATCATTATTAATTTAATTTTTAATGACAATCTTCTAAAAATTCTCTGCCGTCCAASTGTCACTCCTCCCCCACGTCTATCCAAAATTATTTACTTTAAAAATATAAAAAGACTCATTTCCCTCACCCCCCTATAGTCGCTCCTAAAATTACTCCTAGGGTTCCTAGATCCCCTCACATGCTTTTGATAACTTTCCCTAAAAGAAGTTGCTATTTCAGTTCATTATAGAAAGTTATTAATTGCTGATTCCTTTTTGCTTTTTACCCTATGTCCCTTACTTTCCTTTATTAAGTTTCCTTTATTACAAGTTTCCTTATTTCTATTATTTATTCCTTTCTTTTTTTTTTTTTTTACCCAAAAAGATAAATGCGCTTAATAGTATTTTCATTATATTTTTAAAATCCCAACTTTTATACTCCCACACTTTAATTAGTTTTATTTCTTCTTTATCATTTAAAAACCATGGGTTTCAATTAATTTATCTCCCTCATTACTTTACCTCCCCTTAATTTAAGAAGACTTTAACTAACACTTAAGAGGGTTTTAGTTTACACCCTTATGTTTATTTTTTTTTGTAGGATCTTTTCTTAGGGCTTATCAAAATTTTATCTTAGAGATGTTTTAAATTTAGGTTTAGATTTGAACTGGGCGACAATTCATTAGGGGAGTCGTTTTGAGAATTTCTTAAGGTGTTAAGGTCTTAGGGTCATCTAGGTTGTCTCATCATCATCATCAATGTGATGTGCCCTTCAGGACGCACTACGTGCTCCAAGGGTGCCACTCGCCTCGTTTTCTTCTGTTGTGCGACGTGCCCTTCAGGATGCACCACGTGCTCCAAGGGTGCCACTCGCCAACTTGTGTTTCTTTTGCGCGACGTGCCCTTCAGGATGCACCACGTGCTTCAAGGGTGCCACTTGCCGACTTGACTGATTGGTAGACATCTATAACCCCTGGAGTCAAAACTTTGCCAGGTGAACTTGTGGGAGACTAAGGGCTCTAAGGAATAAGGCCCCCGCCTTATTGCGCGCCCCTTAGAATCATCGTGAGCGACTGTCGTAGTCTGCCCTCACGGCATCGTGGATCCACTCGAACTAGGTAATCGTTAACCTACAGTCCGAGCCACGGCGGGAGTGCTAGTAGGCTGTGGCAGGGCTGCTGTCCACACCTCTCCCTCAACCTCTCTAGAAATCATGTGTGGCCCCTTTACTCCATATGTGAGTCTGGTCGGCAAGCTATCGTCAGCCTGCATCATCAACCATCATGTCAGAACATGTCAACAACATATCATCAAATCAATAAATATCATGGTAAATAAATCAACTCAAATATCACACTCCCTAACTCAATCCGGAGTCCAAGGGTTCCATCGATGCCTCTGCATCCTCAAGGTCAAAAACCCTGCACACTCAAATAAACTGAGTCAATAGCACCTGCATATAACAATAGTAATACATCGTGTCATCTATCATAACACATCATAATCGAGTATAAATGGTTTAACATCAGAAAAGTCCAGATCACTTGCGAGCAAGTGTCCTCAAATAATAAGTTTTGTAAGCACGCCAGAGCGGGATGTTACATCTATCTTGACAAAAGGTTAGGTTAGAGGTTAAGCTCTATGATCAACTTTTAATCCTTTTAATGATTTGATCATAGCTTCAACATGCAACACTGATCAAGATAATTTCATAACAAATAGATGCATATTAGAATAATCATACCTGGGTTGCATCATTCCTCTAAATGTGTTGGATCTTGAGATCCTTCTGGATCTATGGCAAAAGATCCCTTCTCCTGCAAATAATCTTTAGGGATTAACCATTAAACATATGTGAGTACATACCTCAGATAACATTTGCAGGTAGTGGCTCCATCTGGTAGCAGTGATAATCATTACCAAAAACTTCAAGAGTGATTGCAACTGGTTCTACGGCTGCAACTGCAATTGGTACTACAACTACAGTTGGTTCTGAGACTGCAACTGCAACTGCAACTTAGGGTTTCATGAGGAAACCCTAATTTTTCAAACTTTGAATTTTGAAATTCTGATCTAGGAGATAGATGCGCTGAGCCGAGGCGATTTAGCTGGTGCAGTCAGAATTTCGAAAATCCAACTTTTACTCCTTCAAATTTGATCTGCGGATTTCTGGACTGGTGCTTCTGGTTTTCTGGTACTTCTGGTACTCTGGTACTTCTGGTACTCTGGTTATCTGTTTTTTTGGTACTTTGTGAAGTTAGGGTTTCACTTTCTAGGAGATCTAGCCACTGAAAAGGTGTGCTCTAAGTGCCAAAATGATCCTTGGGGGAGGGCACAACTTTCTAGGAGGTTAGGGAGCTGAAAATACTCACTTTTGCAAAACCCTAATTTTTGGGTATGGTAACAGTGACGTTTTTCCTCTTGCAAATTGTGCTTCCTTTAGGTTGGCTCTGATACCATGTTAATGTTTATGCCATTACTATAGTTCTTTGCATTTCAATAGATAAGAGCATAATAAGAACAAGATCACTGAGAAATACACATTCAGAAGAGACACAACATTTATCCTGGGAAACCCTCTAGGGGAAGAAAACCCAGCAAAACTTCCTTATCATAAATAGCTTAAAAATGTTCAAGAGATAACTCAAACCAATACAGAAAGTCATCCCCAAGATATGCACCACTCTTCTCCTCCTCTCTCTGGTAATTGTAGCTTGCCTCATAAGAGAAAATGAGCAAGTGAGTTGTGTGTTTGAAGTGAGGCGCTAGCCTCTTATTTATGCAAGACCGGCACGTGTGAAAGGTCACAACTGGCAAGGCCGACCTCTCACTCTAGGTAGGTAAACCCACCTTTAATTAATTCTGGGTCTTCCATAATAACTGTTGCGACCGACTTCTTATTTTTCCCTTTGTAATTGTCCGATGACCAATCCACAAAAGGGGATTTGGTCCTTATACAATTACCGACATGATTAATCCACAATGGGGATTAACCCAATAATAATAATAATAATAATAATGACATGATTAATCCACAATGGGGATTTAATCCAATAATAATAAGAATGCTCTTCACAGCTACATTATTTCAACAGATTTAACTAGGTATTTTGAGCTCATTTTTCAATAGTGTTACATTTAAGCACAAAAAGGTGCTACATGATGATGGATGAGGGAGTTGTACTTGGTCATTTTATTTATTCTACAGGGATACAGGGGGACCTCACCAAAATTGAGGTAATCTTAAAAACCCCTCCTCCGACATCAGAAAAAGAGGTGCATAGCCTTTTGGAAAAAACTGGTTATTATCACCGTTTCATTCAAAATTACTTAAAGATCACTTCTCCTCTATTTAAATTACTTTCAAAGGAAACACAATTTATATGTACCGACAAATATTAAACTACTCTTACAGATATGAAAAAACGTCTATCTTGCGAGGGCCTGATTGGACTTTTCCATTCCAAATTTCGATAGATGCCTAGGAAATTGCCATCGGTTCTGTACTAGGAAAATGAGAAGAACAAAACCCATACACCATATACTACATAATTAATAATTTGACTCATGCATAATTAAATTATATGGTAATTGAAAAATAAATCCTTGTTGCTGTACATTTTATTAACAAATTTCGACATTATATTACATGTTATCAAGTATTTGTACATATAGACCGCTCCACCATTAAATATAGATTGAATAAACCAGTTACAAATGGTAGAATTGCTAGGTGGTTACTTTTACTACAAGAATTTGACATCACTATTGTGTAAAAGCCTAGGAAGGATAATATCACAACATACTTCCTTTCTAGGCTTCCCAACAATGGTGATGATTCTCCTATTAAGGATTCCTTTTCCAATGAAAATTTATTTGCAATATCTACCCACTCATTGTGGTATGTATATATTGCTAACTATATTTGCACAAGAAAACTACCACACCACTTTTCTCTTAGTTAACGACGAAAGATTGTTCAACAAAGTGATCGATATTCTTGGGTAAGTGGATGTCTCTTTTACACAGGGCCAAATCTTGAGATTCGATGTTTCCTAAGAGAAGATGAGATCCGTGACATTTTGAAATCCTGCCATAATGAGCCTTGTGGAAGACACTTTTTTGATAAAAGACTAGGGTACAAAGCACTTCACATAGTCTATTATTGGCCTAATCTGTTCTAGGATGCCAAGAAGTATGTACAGGGATGTGACAATTGCCAATGAATAAGCCAATCCATTTGATCAAATATAATTCTGTTAAAATCTCAATTGGTTATCAAACCCTTCAATAAGTGAGATCTCTATTTTGTGGAGCCTATCATCCCCTCATCTCATCAAAAGTCCTACATCTTGGTTTGCATGGATTATGTCACCAAATGGGTCGTAGCCAAAGAACTCACTGGGGCTACTGCAAAAGATGATGATGAATTTTTGTTTGAAGACATATATGTTCACTTTGGAGTGCCAAAAAAAATAGTCACAGATGGATGACCAAAATATACTTCCACGCTTATCAAAGAGCTCGCCGCAAAGTACAATATTCGTCATGTGATTACTTCACTTTACCATCCACAAGCCAATGGGAAAGTGGAAGACACTAATAAATTTTTTGAAGCAATACTCACGAAAATTGTGACTAGTCACCATTGTGATTGGGATGAGCGACTACCATAGCCCCTTTGGGCCTATATGATGACATGGAAGAACACCATAGGTTTCTCCCCACTTGAACTTGTGTATGGTAGGAGTCATTTTTTCCCCATTGAATTTGAAACTAAAACACTAAGGACTACTTTATAAGTAAATATGTATTTAACCACAACACAAAAACACTAAGGACTACTTTATAAGTAAATATGTATTTAACCACAGCACAAAAACACCGTCTGAACCAACTTAATGAATTAGACAAAATGAATTTGGATGTTATACATCACACTGACCTTGTTCAACAACAACGTGCCAAGTGGTGTGATAAATTTATTAAAAAGAAAGTGTTTCAAAAAGGTGATTGGGTGTTGTTATATGTTTCAAGATTTATAGATTTCCAGGGAAAAATTTGCACTAGATGGTTTGGCCCTTACGAAGTGGACTCAATTTTTGACAATGGGACTATCATGATTACAACCATAGACGACTAACAAATTTCTCTACTTGCTAATGGAAATCGTCTTCGGTTGTATCATCAACCTCTTTCCAAAGGTTCATTTCTCACTCATGTTATTTCAAACCCAGTTTTTAAAATCATTGAGGCCAAAAAAAATTCTCCTGCACCACCAACCACATAACTAATATGTATATATATAAATCTAACTGTGAAAACTCCCTTAGAGAACAATTATATGGGTTCCAACTGAAACCCAACTCCTTGGCGGTTGACACTTGAAAACTCACGAGCACAATTAGTAACTCATTTTGCTGTAACTCGTTCAATGTAACTCATTTGCTTCAACTCATTTTGCTGTAACTCGTTTACTGAAACTCGTTTGTTGTAACTCATTTGTTGCAATTCGTTTTGTTGTAACTCATTTTGATGTAACTCGTTTTTTCTAACTTATTTTGCTATAACTTATTTTGTTGTAACTCATTTTCCTGCAACTCATTCGTTGTAACTAATTTGTTGTAACTCATTTTTTGCAAATCATTTTGTTGTAACTCGTTTTCTGCAATTTGTTTGTTGTAACTCGTTGCCATAACTTGTTTGTTGTAACTCATTTGATACTCATTTTGGTGTAGCTCATTTTCCACAACTAGTTGGCTATAACTCATTTATTGTAACTCATTTCTTGCTTGCTAGAACTCACCCCTCATTGTGATTCATTTATTAATTATCACACTATTACTAGTTGCTCTTACTCACACTTACCTCAATCTACAATGCTATGACACAAATCTCTTTATGGTGAAATGTTCGATTGAGTGTTGCAACTCCAGTGTTATAATGTTGCGAATCTATTGAAAATAGTTGGATTCCACTCTCCGACCATGTACTCTGCCAAATCCATATGTTACTGTCATCATTAATGCTCGTACTTCGATCGTCAATTACACTCAACCACTGACATGCCACATGCACTTTATGGTAAGCACTCGATAGGTACGTCCTTTCCTTTTGCTTGCATAATTTTAAAGTTTTTAGGTGACATTTGGACTAGCGTCGTCACTCCTTCCACTTCAACTGAGGATGGTCTCGACTATTATTTGGGGGGGGCACATCATCTTCCCATGTGTTTTATCTATTACCTTATCCATTACACCCATCACATCATGTCGCCTCTCCTTGATGACATTACATTCCCATTATTCACCATGAATGCTAATTATGGCATAAAACCACCATATTGTCAACTTTCTTAATTTAGCAATCTCCCCTAGCTACAACAACATGCTTGTTCCTTCAACTCAACTTGCCGAAACTTTATAGAAAATAAGCTAGTGAGAACCAAACTATCCACAAGGGGATGATCAACCATTCCTCAGGAGCCTGAGTCGCTCGATTTTCTGGGTAGCCATCCAGAGGCCTACCAAGTATTTTGGGACACAGGCTGGGTGCCCTTCTTTGAGAAACTGTAGGGGTTTGATAATTCCATCTCCCTTGAGTTCGCTCAAAATTGACAAGGAGCAAGCTCGATGGTGCACATATTCCATTTCAATGTTATAGAAGAGACTATTACATAGAGTACAGGGTTGTCACGATCAAGGGTAATTTTGTTTAGTAAGAAGGTGTCGATTCCAACAACTAAGGTGAATTTCTTGAGAGGAGAAAAATAGGTCAAAGAAAAAACTAAAGGGAATCAATATACCCTGTTAAGAACCAAATATCAAAATAGCCTAAAAACCTCAGAATAAGTATCCAACGCCTTGAAAAAAAGAGAAATTTAGATAATAAGCCTCTTCGAGGGGGAAACCTGTTGATGTTTGGACAACATCGGGAAGACATTCTCTAAAGATAATAATTAATAATATAACTAGTATTGATTATTAAATATAGTATATAATAAGTAAATAATAATAATAAGTAGCTATTGATTATTTAAGGGACGCATCCTTTCATGGATGGTCACCTTATGTTCCTTATATATGGAACACTCATTATTGTAATAATATACTTGAATATCGATCATATCTCATATGAAGAAAAACAACATGGTATCAGAGCGGGACTGGGCTTCACTCCCTCATGGGAAGGCCTAGGAAAATGAGAGATAGCTTGCATTTTGTGAAGAGATTTTGGAGTGTGGTCCTCTCTTGCAAGATTAAAACATTCAGTTTTCTTGTAAGATTAAAACATTTAGTTTATGTGCCTGCATGGTTGAACATACAAAAATATGGAAAAACATGTATGGATAAACCTAGACAATGCTACCGATCAATTCTCCATACCAGTGTGCCTAATCTTTAGCAAGCTTCTCTCCCACCATCCACGCCACCATTTCCTGTAATAGTCCGTGGCTGTTGGGTTTTCAAATGGTCTTGAAACCCTAAGACGTGAACGATTACTCATCCCACGATATTCTTTGTCTCGTGTGATACAACCAGAGATGGATGGTTTGTAAAATTTTCACTAGATGTCAGATTTAAACTCCCCGTGGACTAGCGAAGTGACTCTGAAAGGGACCGAACTAAGCGGCTTTCGACTCCTTACATATTTTATGATAGTGAGAGGCACTCGAGGAGGGATAAGAGGCTCTCTCCTCATTTATTTCAGTTAAAAGCGTCTCAAAACGTTGATACGACATGCTCTTATTTTCTCAAGAACACAACATTCGGGAGATTGTCTTTGAACACGATGTGGGTGAGAAGGTCTCTATTTCTTGTGACCGTGGTAATAGTAGTGGATCTATAAGACCAACATGGTATTAGAAATCTGATGACTCCTGAGTCATAGAGTAACTATGATATATTGTTCTCTATATAAACCATGTTTGTTTGATTCTTTCATGCACAGTTTTGGAGGGGAGAGTGGACTCCTCCGAGTTGGTGTTTGAAAACCACTTTTCCTGGTGATTGGTTGGATTGTTGTTTTTTTTTAAACTTGTATGATTCTGACCTAGCATCAAAGAAGAATCGCACTACTATATCTAGACCACCAATCCTGCAACATGCAACAATGCGCCAAACCGTTGGTTATGGCTCACGCATCAGCCAATCGATAGAGCAGTAGAATCGTAGGACTTGCAGGTTTCTAGCTAATTGTGGAAGTTGCTTCAGACAAGTTGTTCTCAGAAGTTGGTGGCGGAGCCCTGAGTTGTAAATGAAGCTACCAGAAGATCCTCATTGCAAACAGGGGAGGAAATCGTTGTTTGCGTGATTCACACATCCAATGAAGTGGGCATCCCATGTGTGGCGATATACATCAGGTAAAAATGATTTCTTGCAAGGTTTATGTCTTCTTGGTTAAGGTAGATATGTTGACAGGAATCCTTGCAAGGAGTTGTGGGGCACTTAAATAACTGAAAATTGTGTTTCCCTAGCCATTGTAGCCACTGATATTTTATATGCGGGTAAGAGTGAAGACCATATGCATACAGATTCAACTATGCAAACAGAGGAGGATCATGGCAGGAAGAAGAGTCGTGTGTGCCTCATTTTTCCGTGACTGTAAAACTGCATCCAACAATAAGCTGGCACATAGAATGCAACTCACCATTTCATGC
>JASDQU010100398.1:436074-447941 GCA_032191745.1 Picea mariana
ACTGCATCTATGAGAATATTTGCTTTGCGGTAGTCATAGTTGTTTTTATTACTACATCGATGCAAGTTGTGCTTCTATTTTGGATTCTTTGTTGAAGAAATCATTGCCTGGAATGGAGGATTGTTTTGTTCATCCACACCCCTAATCTCTATTTGTGGAGAACATACTTGGGCGGATTGATAGTGATAGATAGGAAGAGATGGTGCCTTCTCCCCTTCACCCTCCACACAGGGAGACAATTGACCCAATTGATCCCATTGATCTTGTAGCTCCAATTAATGTTTCCAGAGATATATTAATAGGTCGGAAGATACTTGCATGGGCTCGTTAGACTCTGTAGGAGGCAGAAGGACATGCAACTCCTCATGATACCTTCCAAGAGAGCAAGATACTTTAGAGCTATTCATTATATTCCATAGCTATGAGCCACATCATTCATTTTGAGCCTTTCTGTTATGAGGAGGCAACTAGTCATCTAGTATGGAGATATGTCATGATGCAGGAGTATCAATCCATCATGAAGAATGATGTGTGGGATATTGTTCTGCGACTTGAAGGGAAGTTTGTAGTGACTTCCATATGGATCTACAAGATTAAACACACAATTGATGGGAGCATCGAGAGGCACAAAATGAGATTTGTTGCTAGAGGATTCTCTCAGGTGGAGGGAATAGATTATGAGGATACATTTTCTCCTGTTGCTCAATACACTTCTATCCAGATGATTATCTCTCCTGTAACATCCATGGGTTAGAGAGTACATTAGATAGATGTAAAGACAACATTTCTCAATAATGAGATTAAGGAAGAAGTATACACCGAGCAACTAGATGGTTCTGTGATACATAAGAAGGAGTCTCATGTGTGCAGGTTGAAAATGACCTTGTATGGAATCAAGCAACCACCTCTATCTTGGTATGCAAGGATCGATGGACACCTGATGATTTTTGGGCTTCAACAAGTGTTTTCAATCCCATCCTGTACTACAATATTGTTAATGGCGAGTCCCTGATTCTGGTCCTATACGTTGATGATTTATTCCTCACCTGTACAAAGAGCCTTATTATTGAATGCAAGTATGTGTTGGCCTCTGAGTTCGAGACGAAGGACCTTGGTATGATGCACTACTTCTTGGGACTAGAGGTGTGGCAGAGAATTGATGAGATCTTCCTGAGTCAGGGGAAGTGCACAACTGAGATATTCAAGAAGTTTGAGATACTGAACTTGAAGCCTGTGGCTACACCAATGATGATGAATCTGAAGAAACTAAGTGTGTCTTCTTCCGATTATGACGAAATTGATCCGACTCTGTATAGATTGGTTGGATAACTGATGTATCTGGTTAACACCAGACCAAATAATTACTATGCAGTGAGTACACTTAGCCAGTTTATAAGCCAACTAAGATAGCTACACTAGGTTGTTGCGAAGCATGTCTTAAGATACTTGCGAGGCACAATTCGACATGGTCTGAGATATACTTTCAATATTGATATGATATGGCAAGAATATATTGACTCTGATTAGGTAGGGAGCGCAGTGGAAAGAAAGAGCACCTTTAGGTGTTGCTTCACTTTGGTATCTTCCATGGTTTCCTGGTGTAGTAGGAAACGGACTTCTGTGACTTTGAGCACAGCAGAAGCAGAGTACATTGCATTAATTATGACAGTTCGTGAAGCAGTGTGGCTTCACAAGCTTCATGCTGATTTATTCGAACATGTGTTGGATTCCACCATTATTCGTTATGGTAACCAAAGTTGTGTGATTATCTTTGATAATCCAGTGTTTCTTGACAAATCGAACCACATTGAGATCAAGTACCATTTCATCCGAGACATGGTGCAGAGAAAGGAAGTATTGGTGCAATACCTTCCTACAGACGAGTAGGTTGCTGATGTTTTTACCAAACCAAGACGAAGTTCAAGTATTTTCGTGACAGAATTGGCGTGGCAGATAATGCCTCCTTCACTGAGAGGGAGTATTGATGTTTGCAGCTTCCTGAGACATTCTCCAGATCGTACTCCTCTATGACTAAGTTGATTTGATCTATGATGACACTTATTTGAAGGGATAAGTGGGGCACTTATCCGAGAAGGGATAAGTGCAGTTGGGCTTATAACCCAACGCCCCATGTGGAGAGCACATGAGGACATGTCAAGGGAGTTGATCCTTGACGTCATACACTATGGGAGTTGACCTTAGTGTTTCTATAGGGTGTAGCCTCTAGAAGTCCATGTGGAGTGCAATGCGTGACAAACTTTCTCCAGATCGTACTCCTCTGTGAATTGAGTTGAGTTGATCTGTGATGACACTTATCCGAGAAGGGATAAGTGGAACACTAATTCGAGAAGGAATAAGTGCAGTTGGGCTTATAACCCAACGTCCCATGTGGAGAGCACATGAGGACATGTCAAAAGAGTTGACTCTTGACGTCATACAGTATGGGAGTTGACCCTAGTGTTCCTAGAGGGAGTAGCCTCTAGAAGTCCACATGGGAGTGCCATGTGTGACAAATATTTTACTACTATGGTGGTTTTGTACGACTGGTAGAGACTGCGTGTCTTTGGACAATAGTTGTGTACTATTATGGAAAGATACCTCCCTAGCTAAGAGGGAGTGTTGATGTTTCAGCATTGGGCATAACTTCTCCTATATTGGGCTGCAAACCAAGGGAGATAGGATACATTTATCACAAAGGTGCACTTGTGGTAAATGGGCCTAGATGTAGTCATTCCTTGATCATGACAAGGAATAATATGGACTTGAGGTGCTTGAAGTTCTTTTCACGCGTCAATTAGCATCAATCCGACATTCACTCATAGGTGTGTGCCTGTGGTGAAAGATCCAGGTGTAGTCTTTATCATAGTCATGGTGATTTGACAAGGAATTATAAAGACTGAAGATGTTATATGATTTTACACGCGGACTCAAAGCAAGCCTAATCTCAGAGAGAGTTAATTGGCTCAAAGGGAGAGCCACAGAAGGAGTTTCTCCTCGGTTCAGGTGGCAAAGAGATGTCTCCCAAGACTGGAAGACAAGTGTCATGAGTCTAGAGTGAAGTTTGTATACTTCAAAGATAAGAGTGGCATGTTGCAGAATGTCTCCCTCGTTGAGAGGGAGTGTTGATGTTTGGACAACATCAGGAAGACATTCTCTAAAGATAATAATTAATAATATAATTATTATTGATTATTAAATATAGTATATAATAAGTAGTTATTGATTATTTAAGGGACACATCCTTTCATGGATGGTCACCTTATGTTCCCTATATATGGAACACTCATTATTCTAATAATATATTTGAATATCGATCATATCTCATATGAAGAAAAACAACAAAACCTACTTATACGTCATATGAATTCACAAATACAAGATGATTACAATTGAAAATTTCTCCTTGGTATATATAGGTGACTAGGAGGTACAATTACAAATAATTGACCCAAGTCGACATAAATAAAATAACAATAGTAATGTAATATGCCCCAATTAAGGGGTAATGTGCCACGATTTAGGGCTTAAAATGCCCCTCCCCTTCAGAAAAGTGTTCTCCTCAATGCTTGAGGAGTTCTGGATGCTTCTGTATAAAAGTCTCATCTTCCCACGTGGAATATTCAACATGTAGTTTCTTCCACTTAATGAGATACTCTGAAATTGATCTATTCCTCAGCTAGTAAATTCGTGTGTCAGTAATAGCTTCAGACTCCAATATGATTTTTCCTTCCTCATCAAGTCTTGAAATATGGATTGAATTGTGATCTTGTCACCTATAACCTTCTTTAAGCATGAAACATGGAAAACTAGGTGTACTCGCGAAGATGTAGGAAACTCCAATTTGTATTCCATAGTACCAATACTTTGCAACACCTTATAAGGGCCATAGTACTTCGGTGATAACTTATTATTCTTCTTAGCTTGCTTGAGGGACATCTATTTGTATGGTTGTATCCTTAAAAATAGGCAATACCCTATTTAAAAACTTCTTTCACTACGATGTTGATCTGCTTGTTTCTTCTTGCGATTATGTTTTCTGGTCAGGTTGTCCTTTAAGAGTTGGATAATTTTTTTTTGATTCTCGATGTGATCTTCCACTACTTGAACCTTAGATTTTTATTTTAGAGAATAAGTGATGGATGGTGGGTGATATCCATAAAACACCATAAATGGTGTCATTCTTTTTGTAGTATGAAAGGAAGCGTTATTCCACCATTCTACCAAGGGTAACCACTTAAGCCATTTTGTTTGTTTATAATAGACAAAGCAATGAAGATAACCTTCCATACGTTTGTTCACTATCTCAGTTTGTCCATCATATTGAGAATGATAAGATGAGCTATGAGCCAACTGAATACCCAAAAAACAAAATAATTCTGTCGAAAAATGTCCAGTGAATATATGATCTCTGTCACTTACAATAATCATTAGGCTTCCATGTAGCTTTTAAATTATCTCCATGAATGCGGTAACAACAATACTTTCTTTGAAAGGATGAGAAAGTGCACAAAAGTTTGCATACTTGATCATTCTATCGACAATCACCATGATGACACTCTTTCCTTTAGACTTTGGTAACCCTGTGATGAAATACATGGAAAACTCCTCCCAACGCTGACTTGGAATGGCTAATGGTTGTAAAAGACATGGGGTCTTAATTGTTTCTACCTTATTTTGTTGGAAAACCAAACATTCTGCCATAATCCTTTGAACATCAGTTTTAAGGACATCCCAAAAAAATTCCCTCTTGACCATGTGATAGGTTTCCAAAAATCCCGAGTGCCCTCCTACTGGAGAACTGTGCAATTCCAAAAGTACCTTTTGTTTGAGTTTAGAGTTCTTACATGAATATAAACAATATTTGTACCATATTGAATCATTTTTCCATGTAAATGTATCATATGCACTGGAATCCTGCTGGAACCTTTAAATGAGAGTCCACACAAAATTTTGCATCCCTTTTTTGTAGATTATTTCAAAGTCATAACACAACATCTTGGTCACCCATTGTTTTTTCTGTTATGAAGATAGTCTTTGTTCCAAGAAGTATTTAAGACTGTCATGATCTTTTTTGACCTTGAAGTGCATACCTATTAGTTAATGGAACCATTTCTTCATTGCATGTAGTATTTCCATCATTTCCTTCTCATAAATGACTTTTTGTAAGTCCTTTCCCTTGAGTGGTCGACTTTAAAAAGCAAGGGGCCTTTCTTATTGCATTAGAACAACACCAATGCCATTTCACGAGGCATCCCATTCCACAATAAAGGTTTTTGTGAAGTTTGGTGTGATCAAGACGAGCTTTGCACATTTCCTCTTTAAGTTTTTCAAAAGCCTGGGTTTCCTTTGGAGTCCATGAAAATTCAGCCTTCTTAATTAATGCAGTTAAAGGTGTTCCTATTCTTCCATAGTTCTGAACAAACTTGTGGTAGTAACCTGTCAAACCCAAAAATCCTATAAGATTCTTCAATTTTTTGGGAATCTTCTAGTCCATCATGGATTTAATCTTGTTAGGTTCTACCTTGACACCTTCATGATATATAATATGACCCAAATACTATACCTCTTTCACCCCAAATAAACATTTGGATGGTTTTTTATATCGTTGTTTCTCCTTTAGTAGCTGTAGCACCCAGTCAATCTGTCGAATATGATCTTCCCAAGACTTGTTATATATTAACTTATATTGTCAAAAAATACTAACACAAATTTTCTAAAGAAGGGCTTGAAAATGGAATTCATCCACCCTTGGAATGTGGAAGGTGCATTCGTAAGGCCAAAATGCATGACCAAAAATTCATAATGGCCTTCATGAGTTCTGAATGTTGTTTTTGGGATATCTTCTTCCTTCATTCTAATATGATGGCACCCTGAACGGAAATCCAACTTTATGAAGTAGATTGCTCCATGTAGTTCATATAACAATTCATCAATGACGAGAATGGGAAACTTATTTTTAATGGTGATCTTGTTGATCTCTCTATAATATGGACACATATGCCATGATCCCTCTTTCTTGAGTATCATTACCACCAGTGTAGAGTAATAAATTTGTCTAGGTCTAATAATGGCATCCTCTAACAGTTCTTCAACCATATGCTCAATTTCACTCTTCTGGGCATAAGAGTATCTGTAAGTCTCGATGTTTGGAGGAACATTCACAAGAATTAAGTGAATAACAGGATCATGAGCATGAGTGGGTGGAAGACCTATGTGAATATCATCAAATACTTGGCATGATTATCAACGATCCTTGGAGAACTAGGGGAATAGATGGCTTAGATTTTTGAACATATAGTGACCATAATTGTACAATTACACCCTGATGCTTCCTTTTTAATAATTTTGTCATGCCATTAGAGCTTACCACCTTACTAGGTTTTCTTGTGATACCCCTTAATTCAAATTCCTTTCCTTCCAATGAAAATTTCATGAAAAGTGTAATACCCCTCAAATAAAGTAATTAGCATGTTGAATAATTCCTTAAGAGGAAAACTTCAAATGTAGAATTAGTTTGTAAATTTAACTGTTGTTAATTTAATTATTGTGAAAGACAGTGACTTGCAAAGTGTTCTTAGTTATTGGACAGATGTAAGAGACAAGATTTTTATTAAATTAATGAAAGGGGACAAAACACACAACCAAGTTAAAGTAGATGATCACGAATCCATGAGTGGGGAACAAGATGGAGCTAACTCTAGGAAAAAAAGGGACAAGTGTAAAAAATCAATTTTGATGATTGAAACACCTTGAAAGGGATTTCCAAGGTTGTGAATTTCCCAAGGAGGGAAAGGAGCTTGGGAAAAATGAAGACCTAGGAAAAATAATATATACAAACGTGTGAGGAGGCATGAAACTTCTTATCATGTGGAGGTGAGAAAGGAATCTCTCGAAAGTTTTGGTAAACAAAAGAAACTCAAGGGTTGTTGTGTGAGCACTGACGTGTTAGGAAACTACATAAATATAAAAGGCTTGTTGGATAAGAAGGCTCATTTTTTCTCCCATATGGATTCATGATCATGCTTGGGGGTGATTGGATCAAGTAATTTTGGATGATTCACTCTAGGACTGGGTGGAACTTTGTTGTTCCCTCTTTTCTCCCAAGTTTCATTTACATACATATTTTGTTGTCACGTTATTATTTTTATTGTAAATATATGGATGTGCATTTGCTACTAAATACTAAGAATGGTAAAGAAATATAAAAATTGATAATTCTATGGAAATTATTACATTTTCTATTGAGTAACTGGGAATGTTATAATAATATCAGAATGAAAAATTATACATAAATTTATTACATTATATTGAGTACAACGAATGGTATAGAAAGATCATAATGGAATAATAACAGGGGGTTATGACATGTTTAGATAACCGTATCTATCTCTACATATATATTTTTTGTTTTGTGAAACTTCTAAAGCATTCACGAAACAAATAATAATTTCATCAAATTATTGGAAGAGTTTTTATTAGAAAAGTATGAAAGTCTTTCTACAATCATTGTCTTTGTTATCAAATTTAATAATATATTACATGTATAAGTGTGTTGTACTGATTGTTCCAGTTACAAAACATAGAGTCTTTCTTAGGAATTCAACTATGGAAACCTAACAACATTTAAATAATAAAGAAATTTGATGTCTCTCACTTCCTTCATTAAAGATGGGTAAAGGAACTCGAATACCTTTCCTATCCACATCCAAATTCCTGATTTGCAAGGATTATAACCTGTAGAAAATGCGTACAATACAATATTAGTATGTATGTCATAAAATCGAGAAATAAGTCATAACTATTCAAATCTAGAATATCCCCTTATACATGTGTGTATGGCATTGCGAAGATCGAAAAGGTGGAGTCGTGAACTATCTCCTGGAGAAGGGGAGAGGGTGGAACACAAAAACATGATGGGTCCTCGCATAAAAGAGTCCCATCATTAGGTTCAGATCCATAAGAGTATCATGTATCAATAAGAATAAAAATTCAGTTTAAACGAATGATAAAATTCTATTAAATAATAAATTATGAAAGGACATAATTCATTTAAATTTTAAAGTGAAACATTTCTAGGAAGGTGAAACCGTTAAATCCTTTTGGTGGTGAGACGTTGTTACTCATAGAGTTGTTCCTGAGATTCTTCATGGAGTAATTTACTACTACAAACCTACGAATTAAGGATATATTCAAAAGGGTATATATATATATATATATATATATATATATATAGGAAGGTGAAACTGTTAAATCCTTTTGGTGGTGAGACGTTGTTACTCATAGAGTTGTTCCTGAGATTCTTCATGGAGTAATTTACTACTACAAACCTACGAATTAAGGATATATTCAAAAGNATATATATATATATATATATATATATATGCCTCTCGACGCAATATATAGGAATAGTTTTACCAATGATTGAAATACCGTGTATAATCATACTTATACATTACTTATGTGTTCATATTGAAAACAAATTAAAGGAATTCCTAAGCACAGATATCGAAAGAATGATTCAATTAATACAATTGTTTGTGAATACAAAATATATCGAAGAAAATAAACTTGAAGGATTTTTAAATGGTGTTTAGCCAATAACGAAGCATGATTTGGAACTACCAGACACAGAGGAAAAAAAAACTTAAAATATTTAACAGATGCTTGAAGTATTTAACAGATTAAAATAAGAACACTGATAAACAATAGTAATCTGACCCTATTCATACTACGTTAGAATGATTAAAGGGTAACAAGTTGAGTAAGTCTCAAACATGACCTTCTCGGTTGACTCAGACCAGTAGGGAGCCCTGAGTGTACAAACCAAAGTCGAGAAGAGATCTAATCGATAACTGAAGTAAGCATAAAGCTTTCATAGTGAATAAAAAGGCAACCACAATCAAGATAAACGATAACTGAGAAGTGATTAATATAGAATCTTATAACAATATCATACAAGCACGACTCTTAAAGGAGTATGAGTGGACTGAAGTAATACTCATAAATAATAGGGCCTTAAGCTAGGTATTTAATAACATCAATCCCTAACGATTTTAAAAATAAAAATATATCTCTGAGAAGGGTATATCGATATATATATATACATGCAACCGAGAGAGTAATGTATAATTTAAAAACAACAGTGTGGTAAACACCAGTGGTTCCTATATTTAACAAGAGACCAAGCAACATATTACTTTAAATAATCGAATATAGTCCTACTTGATTTCCTCAAAGGATTAGAAAGGAGCTGTCATGCTTACCTTATGTAAAGACCGAGATGTGGAACCATAACTAGGGATGAGCGACACATTCATACTTGCACATTACCATGAATGCGGGTAGAAATCTCCCTGACGAACATAGTAACTCTTAATTACATAACCAGAGAAGAGTATAAATCATCACAAAATTCTGAGTGAGAAAGGATTTAGTTACAGATACGAATATTGGCCAAGCATGTGACGGGTTTTCTCAGACTGTGGATTAGAAACAACCTTTTCTCAGAGAAGTTAAACCAGAGGAGGGTCGGGGTATCTACCCGATACAGAGCATAATGAATGTTTGAAAACTATCACAATAGGATTGAAACTTCTCTAAAACAAATGCTCTGATGGAATTGCATAGGTTTAATTGCACCGAGTACCGGGGCATGTGGTCCATGTTGAGTGTCAAATTGGCAAGGGCCCTAGCACGTGATGACTGGTAAGTTGAAGTTATTGGACAATGACTTTTAATACCAAAACTTGGTAGTAGTGCATACCTCTTTACATATTCTTTATTACTTAACCAATTCCTTTCGACTTGGGAGTGGACATCATATGATGAATGTGGTACTTTATTACATGCTTTAACTTTAGACTCTCAAGGTATGTTGGTATGTTAATACCCGTGTGTGTTAAATAGTCTAGATAATCACATGATACAATATTATAACTAAGGGATAGTTTAAACTTATAATTACATAAAAAGAGGAATAATCATATGTTCATTTTTTTGAAGAATGTAAGGATCATATGGTTAACAATTTTAGAAATAATTTCTACTCTAGAGACACAAGAATTATAATAGAAATGTTTAGGTATCATTTTATTGTAAACTTAGAGTGTTAAATAAACTTCATCCTCTCGAATTCTAACGAGTGTCTTTGACAAGGGAATTATTTGAATTGTCGCATGAGCCAACTCTATCTCTTTTGAAACATAAGTTTTTTTTAATAGTGGTAGAAAAAGAAGGTATGCTACATATGGTATTAGAGCATAGGTTGACAACAATAGACCTTATGGGTGTTAACAAAATTCTAGAAAAAAATTATGTTTTCTTAATTACCAACAAAAATAAATGTTTTATTGTTAAAGTGACAGGATAATATCCAACCTTTACTAATATGTCGACCCAGAACGAAGAAGAAATTAATCTTGAAGAAAATGTCAACCAACAAGATCATGAACAGAAAAGTGAGAGCAGTTCAATGTCGCAAGTGTTGGAAACGATGAGAATCCTCATAGTGGAACTTGGGAATTTTAAGGCCGATAATTAAAAGATTAAGAAAGCACATGAAGAACAAGAAGAACTGAATGAAATATTATTGCGAAATATAGTTGAGAAAATTAAATCAAATAAAATAGAGGCAAACAAGGAGACTAGAAAAAAATCATATGAAAAATCAAACAACGAATCTAAGTCAGACGATAGATCCTCAAGCAATACTCAACCAAGAGAAGAATCACAAAAGCCCTCTACAAAAAAAAGAAACAAGTAGATCACTTGGAAGATGAATTCAAAAAGAGAAAACCCTCCACATTTGATGGAGTGTCAAAAACATGTGAAGAAGTTGAAGCTTGGCTACTAGACATCAACAAGTACTTTCAGATTTACAATTATTCTAGTAATATGAAGGCTAGAATGACAATTTATAATCTAAAAGGGAAGGCTAGTATCTGGTGGCAAGATTTGAAACTAGCTAAGGGGTTGAAAGAGAAAATAATGGAGTGGTTAGAATTCAAGAAGTATTTCAAGAAATATTATTTATCAGAAAGTTATTATGAAAGAAAGACCAAGGAATTTTATGAATTGCAGTTAGGAAAAATGTCAATGGATGATCTAATTTATAAATTCTTAGACCTGTTGAGATTTGTGCCTTATATTAAGGAGGACAACTTGAAAATTTAAAGGTTTTTAAGCTGTCTACCACAGTATTATAAATACACAATTGAATTTGATAATTCTAAATCTTTGAATAAAGTGTTTAGAAAATCTAGAATGTGTTATGAATAGTATAAACTTAAAATATAGAACAGATGTTTGAATTATTTGTACATAATAGTGTTGGAAATACTAAAACAACTGAGAGGGGGGGTGAATCAGTTGTTTATGAGCTTAAACAATTTTGTGCCTTTTAAATAATTATTAAGATTCCTTCATGTGTCATCAACCAACATACAACATATGGACAGTAAGAGTAAAGATCATCAGTCACACACAAAATACACACAGAGACAGATTTTCACGAGGAAACCCATAAAGGGAGAAAACCTCTTCTTCTTCGAAATGATAGGCAGTCTTTTTCTGTTCTATACATCATTTACAATTGAGCACCGACTCAATGTGAGGCTGCTACCTCTGATTTCTCTAGCACCCACTAGAAGGAAGCACCAACTCCCTGTTTATTCATCACCAACTGAATGGAAGCACCAACTTCCTGATTATTCCAGCACCAACTTCCAATTTGTCTCAGCACCAACTGAGTGAAGGCACCAACCTTCAAAATCAATAAGCACCCACTTGCAGACAGAGACATCAGTCTCCCCTAGCACCACCCTGCCACCCTAGTTTCTCTGGCTGCAACCAGATGGAAGCTACAACTG
>JASDQU010100398.1:448041-482874 GCA_032191745.1 Picea mariana
TCATAACTTTTATACTCCCGCACGTTAAATAATTTTATTACTTATTAATTGTCTATGTTTCCTTTATTACTTAGTTCCCTATTTTTATTAATCCCTTCTTTTATTTATTTATTTAATATCTTGTGTTCTTTCACACATTAGGAATTAATTTCTTCTTTGCAATTTTTTTAAATCCCTTAGTTTATTTAAATCCTTACTCTCTTCATTTACCCCCAAGAATTTTATAAAGACCCAACTATTACTTAAGTGGGTTTTTGTGTGAATTTTTATTTTCATGCTAGGGCCTTTTTCTTTAAGGTTACATTAAAACTTTTACCCTAGAAAAGTCTTAGGCTTAGGACTTAGATTCTGGGCTAGGCGACAATTGGTTAGGGGAGTTGTTTAAGTATTTCTTAAGGTGTTAATGTCTTAGGGCCGTCTAGGTTTATTTCTTCCTCATCATCAGTGCGACGTGCCCTTCAGGATGCACTACATGCTCTAAGGGTGCCACTCGCCTCGTTCGTTTCTTTTGCGCAACGTGTCCTTCAGGATCCACCACGTGCTCCAAGGGTGCCACTCGCTTCTTGTGTTTCTTTTGTGCAACGTGCCTTTCAGGATGCACCACATGCTCCAAGGGTACCACTCGCCGACATGACTGATTGGTAGACATCTATAACCCTTGAAGTCAACACTCCACCAGGTGAACTTGTGGGAGACTAAGGGCTCTAAGGAATAAGGCCCCCACCTTATTGTGTGCCCCTTAGGATCATCGTGAGCGACTGTCGCAGTCTTCCCTCATGGCATCCTGGATTTCTCTCTAACTAGGTAATCGTTAACCTATAGTTCAAGCCATGGCGGGAGTGCTAGTAGGCTATGGCAGGGCTGTTGTCCACGCCTCTCCCTCAACCTCTCTGGAAATCGTGTGTGGCCCCTTTACTCCATATGTGAGTCTGGTCGGCAAGCTATCGTCAGCCTGCATCATCAACAATCATGTCAGAAATGTCAACATCATATCATCAAATCAAATGAAATATCACAGTAAATAAATCAACCCAATAGCACACTCCATGACTCAATCCAAAGTCCAAGGGGTTCCATCGATGCCTTTGTATCATCAAGGTCCAAAACCCTGCACACTCAATAAAACTGAGTCAATAGAACCTGTCTACATCAAATAGTAAAACATCATGTCGTCTATCATAACGCATCATAATCAAGTATAAATGTTTTAACATTATAAAAGTCTAGATCACTTGCGAGAAAGTGTCCTCAAATAATAAGTTTTCTCAGTGCGCCAGAGCGTGATGTTACATACACCCCCTCTTGGTTTAAACTTTGTCCCGAAGTTTCTTAGTATAAATGCCGAAATAAAAGTACCACCGTATCATAAGTATCATAGTATCATAAGTCTATCTATCAAACAAAAATGGAAACTGCTGGCGCATATCATATGCGTCCTCCCAGGTCGCCGAGTGCGGACTATAACTGTCCCACTGGACCTTGACCTGATCTACCGTTCAACGTCGTAACTATCGAACGCGATGATCTAATATGCAGACCGGCTCAGCCGTGAGCGCTCCCTCGTCTGATACCTGCAAGGAACTCATGTCAATCACGTGTGTAGGATCACTAATATAATGTCTCAAAACTGATACATGAAAAACATCGTGCATACGCCTCAAAGAATCAGGCAAGGCTAGTCGATAGGCCACGGGTCCCTTTCTCTCCACAATCTCGAAAGGTCCCACGAACCTAGGAGAGAGTTTAGCTCCCTTTCCAAACTTGATAGAACTCTTATGCGGTTTAACCCGCAAGAAGAATCGATCGCCGACCTCGTAACTATGGTCGACTCGGTGCGCATCGACATAACTCTTCTGTCGATCCTGCACTTATTTTATCCTTTGTCTTATGGTTTGCATTTTCTCTTCCATTTCTTGGATTGCTTCTGGTCCCACCAGGACCCTATCCTCAAGCCGATCCCAACTCAAGGGCGTCCGACATGGTCGCCCATAAAGAAACTCAAAAGGCGCCATCTTAATGGTGCTCTGGTAACTGTTGTTGTAAGCGAACTCTACTATAGGAAAGAATTCCTCCCAACACTTTTGTTGGTCCATTACATACATGCGCAACATGTCTTCCAAGGTTTGGTTCGTTCGTTCGGTCTGCTTGTCAGTCTCTGGGTGATACGCAGTACTAAAATTTAGTTGAGTTCTTAAGGCCTCTTGGAAACTCGTCCAAAATCGTCCAGTAAACACCAATCCTTGATTGGATATAATCTTCTTAGGCACGCCATGCAACCTCACAATCTCACTGATGAAAATTCTCGCTATGTCAGGTGCTTGATATGTCGTATGCACAGGAATAAAGTGAGCACTCTTCGTCAGAGTGTCTACTACTACAAAAATCGAGTCGTGTCTCCTTGCCGTTAGTGGCAATCCAACAATAAAATCCATTGAAATAACTTCCCATTTCGATTCCAGAATGGCATGTGGTTGAAGTAATCCTGCCAAGTGTCTATGTTCAGCCTTTACCTGCTGACACTCTAGACATCTGGCCACATAGTTGACTATGTCAGCCTTCATTCTCTTCCAGAAGAATAAGGGTTTAAGGTCTACCCTCATCTTCGTGACTCCTGGGTGAGCCATGTAAACTGCTCTATGAGCCTCTCTCAGGATTAACATCCTCAACTCGTCATTTGGCGGTACGTAAATCCGACCTCTAAACCTCAATAACCCATCGCTATCAAAAGAAAATCCCTCATATCGTGGTAACATCATTGTGTTTTGTCCGATAAAATCCTCGACTTCTTTGTACCAGTCATTGTCACGCTGTAAAGTGAGAATCTTCTCACATAGATTCGTTTGAAGGGGAAACATTGAAAAGATGCGTGGCCTCCGACTCAAAGCATCCGCCACTCGGTTCACTGTTCCCTTTATGTAAGTAATCTCGAAGTCGTACTCGCTAAGCAATTCCGACCAACGCCGTTGTCGCGCGTTCAGGTTGCTTTGCGTGAAAATGTGTTGCAGCCCACAATGATCAGTCTTTAATTCAAATTTTCATCCAACAAGGTAGTGTCTCCAAACCTTCAAGGCATATATGATGGATAATAACTCCAAATCATGCATCGCGTAGTTCTCCTCATGCCTTCTCAGCTTCCTCGAAATGTAAGCAATCACTCGTCCGTCTTGCATCAAGACTTCGCCTAAACCTTCCTTGGATGCTTCCGTGCATACCAAGAAGTCTGCGTCCATGTCAAGGACCTTTAGTATCGGCGCTGTTGTTGTCAACAACTCTTTAAGCCTCCGAAATGCTTCCGCGCATTTCTCTGTCCAGACAAACTTCTTGTTTTTCTTCTGCAATTCCATGATCAGATTTGCTATCTTCGAAAATCCCTCGACGAACCGTCGATAGTATCCCGCTAAACCCATAAAACTACGCACTTCGGTGACATTCGTCGACGCATGCCATTCCATAATAGCCTCAACCTTGGCTGGATCCACGGAGATACCTTCGTCGAAGATGACATGCCCTAAGTTGTGAATCCTCGATTGGTAAAAAGAGCATTTGGACAACTTCCTATACAATTTGTACTCTCGTAGACATTGTAGTACCAAGCGCAATTGCTCGTCATGCTCCTCCATCGTCCGAGAGTAGATCAAAATATCGTCAATGAATACTTGGACGAACTTGTCCAAGTACTCGCGGAACACCCCGTTCATCAAACTCATGAATACCCCTGGGGCGTTTGTCAGTCCAAATGGTAAAACAGTAAACTTGTAATGTCCAAATCTCGTCTTAAAGGCGGTCTTAGGGACGTCATCCTCCTTGATCCGTAATTGGTGATACCCTGATCGCAAATCAATCTTGGAGAACACCGTCGCACCCTTCATTTGATCGAACAGATCATCAATTCTTGGTAAGGGATATTGATTCTTGATCGAAGCCTTGTTCAGTTGACGGTAGTCAATGAAAAGCCTCCATGATCCATCCTTCTTTCATATGAAAATAACTGGTGCACCCCATGGTGACACACTAGGACGTATCAGTCCCAGGTCCAACAACTCCTTTAGTTGCATTTTCAACTCTTGCAACTTCGGGGTCGACATCCGATAAGGCGTTCTTGCTATCGGTTCGGTCCCCGATTTTAGGTCTATGGTAAACTCCAATTCCCTTTCCGGCGGCATCCCAGGAAACTCCTATGGAAATACGTCCGCAAACTCCTTCACCACCGGAAGGTGTTCTAGACCTTCCGCTACTCCCTTCTCGTTTAGTGCGAGGATCGCATAAAGTTTGCACCCCTTGCGCATACTCTTCCATAACTATAAGGAAGAGACGAACCGCAAGGAAACTCCCTGGTTCCGTCCTACAATCACATGTCTCTATCCTTTGTCATCAACCAAGCTCAATCGTTTCGTCTTACAGTTGAGTATCGCCTCATGTGATTCCAACCAATCCATACCGATCACGACGTCATAAAATCCTAAGATCGTGACGTACAAGTTGACCCTCGTGACAAACTCTCCCAGGTTAAGGGCACAGCTCGTAACTTTTCCTCCAACCTTTTGTTTGGCTCCCGAAGCCATGTCCATGAAGCTAAACTCATTCTGTTCCACTGCCTTTACCTTAATCCTTTTTAGCGCTGCACCAGAAATGAAAATCTCAGTAGCACCTGGGTCTATCAAAATACTAAGGGTCTGGTCAACGACAATATCTGTCGTCTCAAGCACAGTCGACTGGTGCTCTTCCTGACGGTTATTCACCGCTGCATGAATCCAATGGGCCTTGCCCATATCTCCCATTGTAGTGGGTCGGGCTGATCCGGACACTTTGGTCCTCTCCACAGGACAGTCGCGCTGGTAGTGTGGCTCCCCACACGTCCAACACCCCTTCTTTGGCCCAGTAGTCCTGGTACCCAAAGTAGAAGATGACAGCCCACCGGCCTGGAATCCAGGTCTGTTCTGCTGAACAGGCCTAAACTGCTGCTGCGGCGGGCGACGCTGCTGCTGATGCTATGGTCCCCGATAAGGTGTCTGCTGCTGAGGCGGCGGTCACCGAGGTGTAGTGAAAGTGGATCCCCTCTGGAAGCCACGATATCCCAGCGTATGTCTCGCTGGTGTCTGGTGCTGTGGTGTACCAGATGAACCCTGCCCTGCGGGTCTCGCTGGGGTCCTGGTCTGACCCCCACTGATAAGCTCCTCCTCTGCTATGAGGGCCTTCTGGACGACGTCGTGCAAGGTTTGAGGCATCAAAATCCTAACCCTTGCACACAGGCTGCCATTAAGGCCAAACACGAATCGGTTGACCTTGAGCTTCTCAGTGTTAAGGTGCGGAGCATACTAGAGTAGCTCCATAAAACATGCCTCATACTCAGGCACCGTACGACCTCCCTGTCATAATGCGTTGAACTCATTGAGTTGACACTCAATGAATTCCTCTGAAAGGTACCTCTCTCGGAACCGTTCCTCGAACAATTCCCATGACACGTCTTCAACGACCATGTTCAACTGCGGTAGGAGCGTCTTCCACCATAGAAGAGCGCTCCCCTTCAGTTGAAAGACCGCCATGCGGACCTTCATGTTGGAGGTATAATCACGAAGTGCGAAGCACATCGCCATATTCTCCAACCATGCCATGACGGCAGTGCCATCCAGGGCACCAAAGAACTCAGGAAATTTTACCTTCTCGAGTTCACGGTGAATGCTACTTGTAATGGTCGGTGCA
The DNA here is from genome assembly GCA_032191745.1 of Picea mariana. Lineage (NCBI taxonomy): Eukaryota > Viridiplantae > Streptophyta > Pinopsida > Pinales > Pinaceae > Picea > Picea mariana. The sequence continues at coordinate 453,742 of JASDQU010100398.1, forward strand.
CGTGGCGGAACCTCAGCAGGTGCTGACGCCCTGGCCTCGTCTCTGTCCAATCGGCTGATCAATGCCTCAGACATGCGCTGAAAGGACCTCATCATCTCGACCACGTCTCCAACTGCTATTTGCTCCGGTCCGAGAACCTGCTTGCCTCCCTGGGGGTTATACCCCTCAGGCATGGATGCTACTGGAGGCGTCACGTTTCCTCCCCTAGCACCCCGTCGTCTGCCTCTGCGGCGTCCTCTAACCATGATTACTTGCACGCACACAATCAACTCGATCAACAACAATATACTCAATCAAATCATGTCACGTAAGCCGTAGAAAATCCCAAGTCGCGGGTCGAACCTGGATCTGATACCATATGTAACACCCTCCTCGTTACGACAACAACTCTGATAACAGGTGCAATTTTTTTTTTTTTTTTGATTTAAGGTGTGTGCGCTCGTGTAAAAAGAAACAAACACACTGGACTCTACGACGCCACCTGACGACTAACAAGATGCACCCACGATGATCACACTAAGAAGACATAAGGCATACAACAAGCAACTGCGAGCATGAACGACCATAGACATAAGGTGCAAAACAAGTATCTGCAAGCATAAACGACCATAGACATAAGGCGCACAACAAGTAACTGCAAGCATTTAATGACATACTGGGTTACGCACAACACGAACACAGATGGAAGAATCCATGGTAGTAGATTTTACTATTTCTGCACAGGAAAGCAGGGCGTTTAATCTTAGTTCTCTGCTCCGGAGAGAGAGAAGGTCAAATAGGCTCCTGGCCGACTGCTCAGGCAGAAACTAGTAATCTTCGTCAGGTGTGTCGCAAGAGTGGAAACCCTGCCTTTAAAGGGCCCGAGACTCTTCATACGGCACTTGATTCTTTACACAAAAGTAATCACACACACAGACTCATATACTAGGCTACATAGAGGTGTCTACATCCCGCCCAACGCAAACAGTGCAATCAACAAATTATTACAACCCAACGCAACAATAGACAAAAGAGAAACCACGTCTACTACGGAAGGCGCAAGACAAGGACTCAGACAACGACCACTAATATTACTGACAAGGAAATTTCTATGACTCAACAATGATTGATTATTAGCCACATTCTCCATTTAATTTTACTAACCCACGAGTACATTATCATAAGGTAAATCTAACTAAATTATTGCCCTTAGTTTAAGGGCCTTACCCTTGTGTTGAAAATATAAAAGAATTAAATGTCCTTACAATGATTTAATCTCGCCATTACATTTGTACTGCCACAATATTGTAACAAAACAATGTCCTTACATTCCTACGTTGTCAAGGCTACTTAGCATTTTTCCAAGGGTGAGGATATTACATTTACGTGCTTCAACGATAATTTACCATGACCTTACATTACACTGAACTTGCGATTACATAAAAGTCACCTTACATCAAGTACATTACCAATACAATAAAACTACACTAACATTACCCTAGAACAATAACAACGTCCATTTTACATCACAAAATCCTTGCCATTAAATAACCATAAGGATTTTGACTTAAATACCATTTATGATGAGGTTGCACTACCTATCAATAATTAAAGCAATCACTGATGATTCCAAGGTTCCAATGCATTCACTAAGGCTATGCATATCCTTGAAATTAATTGCAATTTACACTATGGAAATGTCTCTATATATAACTATTAAATAAATTTACACCAGGTATATATCCTTTAAACAACGTATTCAAACAATGAGGATTCCATTTCATTTATCAAGCCTATACGTGTCTCTTGAATTTATATTAATCTACACTACTAAAACCAATCAAGAAGGTCAAGGTCCTTTAATTGAAAATTATGCGTGTGAGATCATGGAAGTATTTCCTGGGTTTGGGCCTTACGATTATCCTAAGTAATCCAAATTCAATGCATAAGGCTCCATCTTCAAAGCTTCACCAGATTCATTAAGAATAATAAATAATATTACAAATTCGTTGCAGTAGAAACACACCTCCCCATTAGACTGACAATCTGCTACAGCGCCGTGTATTGACATTCCAGTGTATTAATGACATTCCATTCATTACAGTAACATTTCATTGCATTTAATTTACATTACATTACAGTAGCTAGCTCTGGGCGTTAAAGTTACATTATGCTATCCTCCACATTCATTGCTGTCGGGTTTGTGAATTTCAGTCTTCTAATGGAGCGGCACAGAGGTGGTTCAAGTCTCAGGTGCGCAAAAAGGGAGTTGCGGTTTTGGCTAAAAGAAAACTAGACGCAACAATAATCAGCGAAGGGTAGAACGCAGAGGTGTAGGGATTCTGTCAGACTTAAGGGGTGGGTCACGCGGCTGGGTAGAGGAAAAATCACTGCAGTTCAAGATTTTTGGCAAAAAGGAAATGCGGATGCCTTCCTGTCAACCCACCCACAGAGGAAGGCAAATAAAAGAAACTCCACGGAAGGGAAATCGAAGACCAGTGGGACGCTAGATTACTCCACTAACATAGGGTTACACCCCGCAGATCTTAACCCAGAAATAGAATTCATCCTCGACTCAGCGAATGTGAATCTATCATTCGTATTGAGAGGGAGGTTAACCAGACCCAACTTGAAAAAAAAATTTGACAGCGCTCAACACAGGTCACACAGGTGGGGGAGGTTGGATTTGATTTCGTTTTGTAGGAACCCCAACAAACGTTTAAGATCAACATTTTCATTTAAAAATAAAAGTCACCGCCATCCCAGTGTAACAATTCGCCATTGCATCAAAAATTACAGTTCGTCATTGAATATCGATTTCAGATTCGTTAAATGGGTTATAAGGTATGAATGCGCAGTGAAATATCAATCTGAAATGGTCATTTAAATACAACCATAGCCGTACCCGTAAGCAAATCACAACTGCACTACAAACCCCAATACGCCATTGAAATATGAATTCTACGATTTTTATTTAAACCATAAGTCGTTTCCAGACCCAACTATAAATCCGCCTGCAACATCTATCAATCAAGGTACAAGATCGCTTATCATAATGCAGTAGTTGTCAGGGTTCGTTAAATAATTTATTCCATAAGGGAAATCACTGCTATAACACAGTAAAGATTAAATGCGAAGAATACCACAACCACGGATGTACAACCACTAAAAGCAACGCAGAAGCGTAAGGATCCCACCAGGGGACAGTAAATTTTACAGCATTGATAATTACACAATTTCTTCTTTATCTATCTAAATAACAGAGGTAAACAACTTTATTAATAGAGGTGGGTAACCGCAGTAAGCCAATCAATCCATTACACCAAAGTACTGATCCTAGCATAAGTAGTAATGCAATCCAATCTACTAAAATACAATCATACCATTGCCTTGTCGCTTGTTCCGAGGGTCGTCCATGCGCTCCATGCCACTCCCGCTCGTCGACCGTCGAGACCTCACCGGTACCTCCCAGCCAAATGCTAGGGGTACTCTGCTTCCCCCTTAGCCCCCCAAGCCGCAAATGGGCCACACGATCCAGAAGGTATGCCTAGCTTCCTAGCTCGCCTCGCAAGGCTGAGCTACCACTCCAATACAAGCTGAGAAAATCCCAACTCCTCACAAGCAATCAGTCCAATCTAAATCCGGCAACGTAACCTTATGCTCATAACCCCCCCCAAATCTTCCTCATCTACCTTTCTTTTATAGAATTTTGAGACCCCCTCTTGCCCTAAATCACATTTTATTTAAGTTTTAATGAAAACCCTCTAAAAATTCTCTGTCTTACAAGTGTCACTCATCCCCCACGTTTCTCCAAAATTATTTTCTTTAAATTTGTTAAAAGGCTCATTTTCCTATTTTTATTAATCCCTCCTTTTTTTTTTTTAAACCAAAAAGTAAATGCGCTAGTTAATCTTTTCATTTTATTTTTAAATTCATAACTTTTATACTCCCGCATGTTAAATAATTTTATTACTTATTAATTGTCTATGTTTCCTTTATTACTTAGTTCCCTATTTTTATTAATCCCTTCTTTTATTTATTTATTTAATATCTTGTGTTCTTTCACACGTTAGGAATTAATTTCTTTTTTGCAAATTTTTTAAATCCCTTAGTTTATTTAAATCCTTACTCTCTTCATTTACCCCTAAGAATTTTATGAAGACCCAACTATTACTTAAGTGGGTTTTTGTGTGAATTTTTATTTTCATGCTAGGGCCTTTTTCTTTAAGGTTACACTAAAATTTTTACCCTAGAAAAGTCTTAGGCTTAGGACTTATATTCTGGGCTAGACAACAATTGGTTAGGGGAGTTGTTTAAGGATTTTTTAAGGTGTTAATGTCTTAGGGCTGTCTAGGTTTATTTCTTCCTCATCATTAGTGCGACGTGCCCTTCAGGACGCACTACGTGCTCCAAGGGTGCCACTCGCCTCGTTCGTTTCCTTTGCGGAACTTTCCCTTCAGGATGCACCACGTGCTCCAAGGGTGCCACTCGCTTCTTGTGTTTCTTTTGTGCGACGTGCCCTTCAGGATGCACCACGTGCTCGAAGGGTGCCACTCGCCGACTTGACTGATTGGTAGACATCTATAATCCCTGGAGTCAACACTCCGCCAGGTGAACTTGTGGGAGACTAAGGGCTCTAAGGAATAAGGCCCCCACCTTATTGCGCACCCCTTAGGATCATCGTGAGCGACTGTCGCAGTCTGCCCTCACAACATCGTGGATTCCTCTCGAACTAGGTAATCGTTAACCTACAGTTCAAGCCACGACGTGAGTGCTAGTAGGCTATGGCAAGGCTGCTATCCACGCCTCTCCCTCAACCTCTCTGGAAATTTTGTGTGGCCCCTTTACTCCATATGTGAGTCTGGTCGGCAAGCTATCGTCAGCTTGCATCATCAACAATCATGTCAGAAATGTCAACATCATATCATCAAATCAAATGAAATATCACAGTAAATAAATCGACCCAATAGCACACTCCCTAACTCAATGCAGAGTCGAAGGGGTTCACCGATGCCTCTGCATCATCAAGGTCCAAAACCCTGCACACTCAATAAAACTGAGTCAATAGCACCTGTCTACATCAAATAGTAAAACATCATGTTGTCTATCATAACGCATCATAATCAAGTATAAATGTTTTAACATCAGAAAAGTCCAGATCACTTGCGCGCAAGTGTCCTCAAATAATATGTTTTCTCAGTGCGCCAGAGCGGGATGTTACAATTAGGGTTTTTGTACTGAGTCTCATTGATTTTTTTTTCATTTTTATATGAATACATAGACCATTATCAATTATTTATTTGTTTACTTACATAACATTGTTAATATATATATATATATATATATATATATATATATATATATATATATATATATTTCACACACATATTTTCTACATAAATTAGATAAGCACTATAAATTCTATTTGCAAGTAAAATAATAGATATATTTGAAATCCTATTCTTCTTATAAAACTATATACAATAATGATCCCCCGTAACAATTTTCTAGATTACTACTATTTCTATTTGCATCATTCTCTTCACTAGCAATAAATAATGACACTAAAGAATATTGTTATGTACTAATCACAAAAGTCCGAAAGAAAAAAAATTTCTTTGCTTTATAGAGATTAAACTCGGAGTATTACTCTAGTTACTTCAAAATAAATGATTTCAACAAACTATAACCCTGACTATTAATAAATAGTAGTAACAAGAAATAATGTTAGAAAACCATATTTGAGCAAAAAAGAAATACTGGGTACAAATTGAGGAGAGAATCAAGTTCCTCCCAACCATAGACTAGAGCAACCAAGTTACTTACTCCTATCAACCCCGAGCCTAATTTTTTATTCCGTAGGGACTGTAAATTTCAATAACCTTCTCTAAGTAAATTCCAGAACTTGACTTATTCTTAGAACCATAAATTTCAATTCCTGTACAAGTACTTAGCAATGTCCTGCCTCCTCTATACTTGTCGCTCCTCTTTTGTTACCAAGAAGGATAATAGCTTGCTTAGGACTTTATTTTCAAGTTACCCTCATCCCTAACTTCAGGAAGTCTTGGCCTAACTTTTTTCTAGCTGGTTCATTACCTCCCACATATTTGAGAATAGGTTTACACTTGTCCTCATGGACAATATTTACCCTAGTATTTTTATCCCCTTTTCACTCTTCCTTGGAATAAATAGTTACTCTTTTTATAACTGAATTCTCTCAACAATTTGTCTCCAGTAAAATAAAATACATATAAACTAATATTTACACAATTATTCCTCATCATCTAACTTAGGTCTTTATCAACATAATAATCCAAAATCACAATTATTCAAAATTATTTAAATATTTAAAATGGAGGAATATTACATCATGGTCCCTTTTACTAGTGCGCTATGTCTTATAGGAGGTTTTTTAGATGTCTCTTGACTATTTTGTGGTGGGAAAGTGCTTCAACTGGGGTTTGTGATGATTATTGTTGGTGAAGTAAGTAAAATATGCAATTTGTTTATGAAATAAATGTTTGTGGTTATTTTTACTTTTTCATGTTGAAGATTATGAAATTGCTTGCATAAAAAACCCTAGGAGAGGAACATAAGGTGCTTCTTAGTCTCTCTAGTCTTTCCACTTCTTAAATTGCTAAGAATATATTTTTTAGTATAGGATTCTAAATCCCTAAAGTGATATCACTTTATAATTCTTTTTCTAGAACTAGTTGCAAAATATATTTCTCAAAGCTCGAGGAGAAGAGGAATTCACTATAGCCCAAAAAAAGCTTGCACTCTAGCTAAAATGCCATCTTTGAGATTTATCTCTCCATCCTTAGACAAATGTTATCATTTATTTCTTCAAATTATTATTGTTGTTATAATTGACCCCATAAGCCCAAAATGCAATTATCTACTTTCTCTTGTTGAAGGAATGTAACATACCCCTAAATCACCACAATTTTTTTTTTTGACTTCCCTGTTTTATATAAATAATGATTTTTAATCATTACTCTCATAGTTGATGTGGTGTTGGAACCTTATACCCTCTATATATCTAGAGTCAACATCTAGTCTTTCCACTTGTTAAATTTCTAAGAATATATTTTCTAGTATAGGATTCCAATTCCCTAAAGTTATATCACTTTATAATTCTTTTTCTAGAACTAGTTGCAAAAACGCTTGCACTCTAGCTAAAATTCCATCTTTGAGATTTATCTCTCCATCCTTAAACAAATGTTATCATTTATTTCTTCAAGTTATTATTGTTGTTATAATTGACCTCATAAGCCCAAATGCACTTATCTACTTTCTCTTGTTGAAGGAATGTAACATACCCCTAAATCACCACAATGTTTTTTTTTGACTTCCCTATTTTATAGATATAATGATTTTTAATCATTACTCTCATAGTTGATGTGCTGTTGGAATCTTCTACCCTCTATTTATCTAAAGTCAACATCTAAAGTCAACAATATTTTGAGGCTATATCTTAATATGTTTTGTTTGTAAATTTCTTTACCATATACTAATCAATTATCATAAAACAAAACCTATACATAACAATAAACTCTTGAATACATGAATCTCTTTCCATATACATGGCCACCAAGCTAATGATCAAACCTTTCACAAATGTTGTCTACTAACCATTGTCCCTTGCGATGTGATTTATTTCTTTACATGGCATGATTCTTTCTTGTATAATTTTTATGAATAAAGGAAGGTTGAATATTAAGCCATTCACCCTCTATTAAACTAGATAATGACAAGGGGTGGAGTGATTAATAAATCAAGATATGGTCAGTAGGTGGCATTTGTACCTTCATCATACTAGAAGTGACTCAGATTTAATGTTGGTTCTGAAATGATTAAAAATGTTAGTGTTAGTTCTAAAACGATTAAAAATGATAGTGTTGGATGATGGTTGTTCAAAATTTTACTTATTGTACTAACGAACTACTATCCAGAGTTCTATCCGATATAGTTATTCCACCTCCTCGAATTCACCTGGATTACTGTGTTGAAGTACTTGTCTACAAATCTAATTAATGGGTCCCTTTATTTTTCCGGGGGAACCCATCAGACTGCGTAAGGATTCTTTCTTCAACGCGATGGTGATACTTCAAATCGATTCATCTTATCCAGGAAGACACAGGTACCAATATTTTTAAAAGAATTGATAATGTTTCTTCACACAATAATGTTTCTGAAGTAATTTCCGATTATGTTTTCCACAGGAAGGGATGTTATAGGAATCATGATTGCTATATATATCTAGATAAGTAATGCGATTTGTTTGCTAAGTTCTTCATTATATAAGGATTTTGAATAGATTTTTCATACTAATATTTTTCGTCTATTTCGTCGCTTGGGAAGAAATCCTCTTAATAGAGGGATTTGGATTTAATCATCATCAATCATATCTAAATTGGTTGTTTAAATATCTTACTATATTATATATAGACTAAAACGTTGCTCACTAGATTTATATTATCTACCTCTATTCAAATAATGAGTCCTCTGCTCTTATTGTATTTTATATGGCTTAATGCTCAGAAATGTATGACTATACATTTTTATTTCTTATTTGTTTAATTCTCTAGTTCTCTTTTTGTTTGGTGGCGTTCCTTATGACCTACTTTGTCTATTCTTATTTTACAACAATAATGACGGAATCCTGAATTCATTCATGTAAAATTCTGATAGTATTCATTTCTTCTTTCAATGCATGAATACTCAAATATTCTGTGGCTCTATAATATTTAAGAATTATACTACTGTATAATTAAAACTTTATGTATCTATGGAGAATTGTTTAAATATCCCCCTTTCTCATGTTATATTCTAGAATTCATAGTTCCATGTTGAAAGATCCATGAGTCATAAAGTCATTATTTGACTTTGATAATATATATATATATATAGCATAAATAAATTTTCTATAACTACATGCAATCATTAATCTTTCTATGAATAATAGAATATATCTAAAATACATTTAAATGGGTTGAATTGTGTAGCTACATAAAATCTATAAACTCCATGGAACAATAAACTACAACTATATAGATCATATTTTGTTATGTTTACAATTCAATATCTAACAAGAATGAAAAAAATCTATGAAAAACACTTATATGTAAAAAAACATATATATGTAACTGTGATGTTGGACAAGAAATGGAACAACCAAGTTTCACTCAATGGTAGATACAAAATGATCAAGATTACTTGTCCTAATCACCCCTTAGCATAACCTTGACTCCATAAGGGAAAACTGAGCTTCACTTCTCAACTACTGTCTCTAGTATAGTTCAGAAAGTCATTTCCCTAACACCACATCTTCTCATAACATCAAATAGTCACCTCCACAACATACTAAGCAACGCCATGCATCCCACATATGTTCTACATATATATATATATATATATATATATATATATATATTGACTATGAATTTCCATCCATTTTTCTCCTTGGAAAATTTGTAGGTTTACAAATCCTTGATTTTTAGGGGCTGCCAGTGATATAACTCAACTTCTGACACTTGTAAAAATCAGCTCTAAGTTAACTCAAACATGTTCCCAACTCATAGAGTCATAGTCAACTACTTTTAACCTAGTTGTTCCACTTGTTTTCCAAAATTTAATTTATTAAAGTATATGTCTCATAGATGTGTCCATAAAAAAAGGACAGTTGGCAAGTCAAACTCTTGCCCAAGAGTCACAAAAGTAATAATTACATTCCTTCACAATTTTAAATATGAATTTCCATAAATATAAATTCATTTTCAAAGAAATAATTTTAAAATATATTTTTTTAAATATTTGAGTATGTCACAAAGGAATTGATCAAACAACTATTAACCTCTATTGCTTGAAGCTTCTACTAACTTCTACTAGCCCTTGCTTGGACTAATTCACTAGCTAGCTTGATGTTGTTGCAAAATATTGCTACAACCATACTAATTTATGCTAGTTTGTCGCATACACTAAATTAACTCATAGCTAAATCACTTGGAAATTTCTTGCGAAAGTTGTTACTTGATTCTTGGGATATATGCTTAATTTCTATTGTATTTTCTACCAATTCTGAGCACCAATTCTTTTGGATGTTATAAAAAAATAATTATTGTTTTAAACTGATAACTTGTTGCAATTTCACTTCAGCTAGCATATATTTTGATTGTTTATTGTTTATTGATGTCTTATTATCATATTTGTACATGGAAATTGTTATATATATATGCCATATTTTTCTTCTTTCGGGTAGGTACAAAAATTCTCTTTATTTTCTTCAATTCCTCAGACATAGACCTTTCACTTGGGTAACTAGTGAGAAGGGGGTATATCTTGACCAAATATTTATCTTTCCTATCCCTTTAGGTTATCAGGGACGCCTTACCTCATCCATCCCTAAAAGTGGGTATTTCCCACTGTTGGGCCCCAACAACTCCCCTTATACTTTTACAAAATTTAAAGGGCCCCTATTAGAATCTTGATAATTAAAATGAGCTACAGAATCAATATTTTCAAATAGTTCTATGCCTTGGGTTGCTTTGAGACAAACTTAAGACATTCACTATAGTATGAAACATTCATTACAAGAGTATATGTCAAAAGTTAGAAACAATCATAAAAATTTCAATTTAAACAAAAACGTTAATTTTTATTAAATGTTTACTTTCGTTTAAATTATGATCATGTGTTCATTTTTTTGCTCATTAACAAGTTTGACTATTTTGAATAATGTGTTCAATACTTCATCAAATAATATCTTGGTTGGTTTCTCATTTTCATGAAATCATTTGGTGATATTAATTAATTAATTTTTTTTTTTCATTTTGCATCTCATTTTAAAATAATAATAATAAAATAACTATCTATCATTTGTTTGATTTTGTAAAAAACTAAAATTAATATTTTTTCTTCATTAACTTGAAGCTTCTAGATCATATTTGAAAGGAAATTATAAATAATGTTTGTTTATAAGTTATAGTTAGTTCAAATTCATTTTTTATTTTTCTAGATTTTGTTTTATTCACAATTTTTAGGTTATTAATTTAGGTTTCTTTTTGTTTCAAAGGTTTCTATTATCAAATATTTGATACGGATCTAATCATGACTTGATTTTATTATCCAAATAAGTTCAAGATGATTGATCCAAAAATAATTTTGGATTGCTACAAATAATTTTATGAGCAACAATAGATAAAATTTGGAAAGGCGTCAAGATCAGATAGACGATTTTGCATAATTGATTGTAGCCAAACCGTGAGGAATTTGAAGAAACGGTTGAAAACCCAAAACCAAAATGGATCCATTTACCTTCAGCATGAAGATTTTCCCAAAAAAATGCACGATTTGAGAGATATTTGGGTCTCTTTTAGAGACAAATTTCAGGTGGCAGAAATTAATAGTGACGCCTATATTGTTCATTCATTTTATAAATATATGAGAAAGATCAGAGCCAGAGGATCAAAGAATTGGAGAGGAGGATTTTAATCCTTTCTCTTTTGTATATTATTTCTTTTGTAAAATTTTTATTTCTTTTCAAATGGAGTAATGGATGGTTGGAATCTTTCGGAGAATAGACGAATATTTTCAAAGAAGAATATGGAATTCCAAGTTTCTTAATGACTTTTGTCCTGTAAGTAAAATGATTTTATTTACATTATAATATATTCATATTCTTTGAATAATTGCTTATGAATTGATTTAAATAACTTTAGTCTTTTTTATCTATACATGGTTAATTATTATCATTTATGTATTAATTTTTCCAATCTTTAAAGTCTATTATCCAAAAAATTTCTTCTAGGACTATAGAATGGACAAGTGATTCCAAAAACTTAATAGAACGACATATATGCATTTTGGCTTTAGCCTTTTGTTTATAATGTTGTTATTTATGTTTTTTTAGTCTTGTTACATGTGCAGGTCTAATATCTTTAGATTAAATGATCTGTGATGTGTAGGAGGTTTATATTATAAATACCATCTATAATTTGCTTCATCAAAATACAATTGTTGTGATTATAACTTTGATTTAAATAATGAGATTTATCTTTGAGTTTTAAATTGAATGATAAAACGCATAGATTGCTTCCAAATTTATCTTGCTGTAATCATGTATAATTATGAGATCACAGGTTTATGTTTGTGTTTCCTTTTCTGTCATTAAAACCTAAGCTGCTAATACATGTTCTGAATTTATTTAGAACAATCATAAGGTTCATTACATATTTCTCTCTTGGACATGGCAGTTGGATGTTTACCACTCATGCAGATGCTTGGATACACCTCACTAATTCACTAACATGATAGCTTCTTTGTATTTTTCTGTCATTTACATATCATTAAAATTAGAATGTATGGTTCAACTTTGACTATCCACATGTTCATGTTTCATTAACTGTTTTTGCAAGATTCTTTAAATTTATAAAAGAAAAACAATAAATATTTTTATGTGCTTTCTTTATTTGATTCCTAGAAGCAATCATTTTTCACATTGATTTTCGTAATTTTCAATTAAAACTTGCATCCTGTAATGACCTTACTCGTTACGACGCCAAACCTCTTATAACAAGTGATTTTTTTTTTTTTGTGTGTGTTTTTAAAAGTGTGTGCGTGCGTGTACAAGGGAAACAAACACATTCGACTTTGCGTCGCCATCTGACGACGTTTAAGACGTAAACCATGATGAACACAACAAGACGACATAAGATGCACAACAAGTAACTGCATGCATTAACGACGATCAAACGACTATAAGTAAGATTGACTATCCATCCATCCTACCCTGCAATGGTTAGGACCTCCAAGACACATAAGCAACGCTCAAGCCCAGGTCCCCATTGATTTTAACCATTTAAGGTCTAAGGGCTGGCGACTGTTTTGAGGAACATGGAGGTGTCTACATCTCGCCCGACATAAGCAGACCAAGCACACAAAGTTTACAACCAAGTACAACAAAAGTTAATGAACGACCACGTCCTCTACGAAAGGTGCAAGTCAAAAGGACACCGACAATAACCAACCATTAATTAAGACTCAACATTACCTGTGACTCATTTGGCAACAAGTACAGATCAATCACTTCGTTTAATTTCCGTTAGTTGATGAGTTACCAACCCAACCTTAAAAATAAGTACATATAAACACTTGATAATTCCCCATTTACTAAATCATAATAATTTATTGGACTTCATTTCAAGGACCTTACCATTTATGTGTTGTCAGCATTAATAAAATTGAATGTCCTTTACAATAATTTAACCATATCATTATTTTTATACTACAATAACAAATAAAATAACAATGATCTTACATTTCATATGTTGTCAAATGCTAAAATAGCATCCTTCCAATTTGCAAGGACATTTCATTTACATGTTTCAACGAAAAATTATACTGACCCTACATTACAATAACATTACAATAGAATAACAATGACATTTCTTTTTATATGTGATCTAACACTAACATTACACTCTATATTATATTGGAAAACATTACTCTTACATAATTCAGAAACAATAATTACAATGACGTTACCCTTCCAATAACAATACAATTTATAGTCATAATGCATTACTCCTTACTATACCAATTCATGATGTTCGCAACAATAAAATTTCAGGAACATTTTCACTAAAATAACAATATCCTTACATACCCTTTGGGGTTATGATAACATTGCATTAGACTAACAATAGCATTACCCTTTTTATATCACTAACATTACATTCTATTTTATAATGCAAGAGCAATCTATTACAGTGGCCTAATATTTACATATTACCATAATAATATATTAGAGTAACCATCTCTATACAAATCATAATAACACTTATGTTATCCATAACAATCACCATTACACTTTATTTATATTCCCATATCATTGCAATGATAACTACAATAAAATAACCAAACAGTACATTCTATAAATTATCAAGCACAAAAAAAACTAGCAACCCAATCACTATGCCAAGTAAAGCATGAAAAATAGCAAAGAGACAGTTGGGAATGCATGCCAGGTATCGATAAACAATTTGGGAATTAGAGAAATGGTAACTGTCAGAACCAGGAGTCAACTTAGAAATTTTTCTAACTGCGTCATAAAACCCTTTCACAACCTCATGTCACGCTCTTGCAAAATGTAATAAGAATCTTAAATGATATTCAATCTAATTGAAGTTACAGATTCATAATGTAAATTGAAACAAAAGGAGGTAAATGTCATAATTGTTTTTGTAACTGAAACAGATTCATAATTGAAATAGAAAGAGGTAAATTTCATAATTGTTTTTATGTTTGAACAGATTTAGCCTATTCTAATTGCTTCTCTACAAAGGTGAAAGCAAACACACCAGGAAGGTGGTTTATGAAATCAATTAAAACAGATAGTAATTAAAATTGACGTTAGTGTTCCAACGTGAAATTCTGGATAGCCACCGTCAATTTACAAACTTAAACAAATGAAATCTTGGGCCCAACAAAAATGCACAGACATTATTTGCATTCATGCATGGACAACCTACAAGGAGGGGCACCTTCGTACGCATGAAGGTCAAATAGAAACGAAAATGTCAAACACTTATTGCCAGAACGAATTCTCAGATCCAATATTACAAAAATGAAAATGCCCATACGACTGTTGCCAGAATGAATTCTCAGATCCAATTTTTCAAAAACGAAAATGTCAGATACCTATTGCCAGAACGAAATCTCAGATCCAATTTTTCATAAACGAAAATGTTAAACACCTATTGCCAGAACGAATTCTCAGATCCAATTTTTCAAAAACGAAAATGTCAAATACCAATTGCCAGAATGAAATCTCAGATCCAATTTTTCAAAAATGAAAATGCCAAACACCTATTGCCAGAACGAATTCTCAGATCCAATATTACAAAAACGAAAATGCCCATACAATTGTTGCCAGAACGAATTCTCAGATCCAATTTTTCAAAAATGAAAATGTCAAATACCTATTGCCAGAACGAAATCTCACCGAATCAAACACCATGAAAATGGCAGATAAAAAATCTTCAACTAATCATATGATAAAAAAAATGCCAAACGCCCATTACAAAACGAATCCCAAA
Organism: Picea mariana; assembly: GCA_032191745.1. Classification (NCBI taxonomy): domain Eukaryota; kingdom Viridiplantae; phylum Streptophyta; class Pinopsida; order Pinales; family Pinaceae; genus Picea; species Picea mariana. The sequence goes on from JASDQU010100398.1 coordinate 468,819, forward strand.
TTTAGTTTTAATTCCATATAATAACCGACGGTATTATCTGTATAACAATGACAGAACGATTGCCAAACATGACGAGTTCGGAATTTTAGCTAAATTGGTAGAGGTAAAATATAGATCTCTGATGCAGATGAATTCGCCTCTAATACGCCCTCAGATATAAGCAGTCAATGCATTAGCTAACAGTGCGTGCCCAAACTGCAAAACTATAATCCAAAATTTTAAATGCAGAAAAAAAAACCTCCGGGAATGTACAACCCAAGCTAGAGGAAGAGGCTACAATTAGTATTTCTAAATAAAATGGTTGCAGAGGTCCAAAAACACCCCAATAAGAGACATGTTTGAAGACAAGAAAAAAAAATAGGGTAAGAGATGATCAACGGGAACCAAGCCCATAAATGCAGAGGCGACGCTCAGGATGCGTGTAGATAAACTGTCAAGGAAGGGTTCCAAAATGCAGGGCATAAGCTCCTTTCTAAGTCCAAGATGAAGCTATGGAAAAGTGAGGGAAAACATCCTTATTGGCGAAGAGATCAACCAACTACGCAAGTTTAAATGTTCAACAACGCATAAAACATAGAGTAAGTTTATCCATCCATGCATAAAATGCAAGGTTAAATTATCCCACAATACATGAAATGCAGAGTAAATAAATAAAATTAGCTAATAAAACCATTTACACTGATATACCGAACCCAGCATGAGTCGTAATGCATTTTATTCTACCAAATTAAAAATCATACCTTTGCCTTATCGCTTGCTCCGTGTGTCGTCTGCACGCTCCGTGCCGCTTCCGCTTGTCGACTGTCAAGACCTCACTAGTACCTCCCAGTTAATCGTTAGGGGTACTCTGCTTCCCCCTTAGCCCCCCTAGCCCCAAAGGGGCCACAAGCTATCCAGATGGTACGTCTAGCTCCCAGCTCGCCTCGCAAGGCCGAGCTACCACTCCTATTCGAGCTGGGATGTCCCAACTCCCCACAAGTAATCAGTCAAGTCACAAATCCGACAACGTAACGTTACACTAACAGTCGATCCCCTCCTTCCTCCTCCTTCCTCTTTTTTATAGAGTTTTAGAACTTCCCAACTTTTCTTAAATCTCTTTTAATTTAAGTTTTAATGAGAATCTTCTAAAAATTTTCCATCATATAAGTGTCATTCATCCCCCACTTTCCTCCAAAAATTTATTTTCTTTAATTTATTATTTGTCTCTTTTCCCTCACCCACCTAGAGTTGTTCCTAATTTTACTTCTAGGTGTCCCCAGATTCCCTTACAGGTTTAAATACCTTCCCTAAAAGAATGTTGCTAATTTAGTTCAATTTAGAAGGTTCTTTATTGCAGATTCTTTACTAAGTTGACCTCGCTTTTTACCATAAGTTTCCTTCTTTCCTTTATTATGTTTCCCCCATTCTTTAGTTTCCTAATTTTTATTATTCCCTTCTTTCCCCTTTTTATTAGAGCCAAAATGACAGTTGCTCTATTTACTCTTTTCCTTTTATTATTAAATTAATATATTTTTACACTTTCACAAGTTAAATAATTTATTTCTTCTTTACAATTTTAAATCCACTAATTTTAATTAAATTTTTACTCTCTTCATTTTACCCCAAAATTTTTATGAAGACTAAAACTATTGCTTAAGTGGTTTTTAGTTTCAATTTTTATTTTTATTTTTATAGGGTCATTTTCTTAAGGTTAGACAAAATTTTACCTTAGATAAGTTTTAGACTTAGGACTTAGATTCTGAACTGGGTGACATTTAATTAGGGAAGTTGTTTAAGACTTTCTTAATGTTTTAAGTGTTTTAGGGCCATCTAGGTTTGTTCCTTCATCAACATCAACGCGATGTGCCCTTCAGGACGCACCACATGCTCCAAGGGTGCCACTTGCCTCTAGTGTTTCCTTTGCACGACGTGCCCTTCAGGATGCAACACGTGCTCCAAGGGTGCCACTTGCTTCTTAACTGATTGGTAGATATCAATAACCCCTAGAGTCAACACTTCGCCAAGTGAACTTGTGGGAGACTAAGGGATTCTAAGGAATAAGGCCCCTGCCTTATTGCGTGCCCATTAGAATCATCGTGAGTGATTGTCGTAGTCTGCCCTCATGACATCGTGGATCCTCTTGAACTAAGTAATCATTAACCTACAGTTCGAGCCACGGTGGGAGTGCTAGTAGGCTGTGGCAGGGATGTTGTCTACACCTCTCCCTCAACCTCTTTGGTAGTCGTGTGTGGCCCTTTTACTCCATATGTGAGTTTGGTCGGAAAGCTATCGTCAGCCTGCATCATCAATAATCATGTCAAAACATGTCCACATCATATCATCAGATCAAATGTACTAAAATCACAGTAAAACAATCAAACCTCAATAGCACACTCCCTGACTCAATCCGGAGTCCAAAGGGTTCCGTCGATGCCTCTGCATCCTCAAGGTTCAAAACCCTGCACACTTAGAAAAACCGAATCAATAGCACTTGTCTTTGTCAAAGCAGTAAAACATCATGTCATCTATCATATCGCATCATAATCAAGGATAAATGTTTTAATATCATAAAAGTCTGGATCACTTGTGAGCAAATGTCCTCAAAGAATAAGTTTTCTCAGTGCGCCAAAGCATGATGTTACACATCTTGTAAATCATGTAAATAAATGAGACTTATATATCTTCTGCTTAAATACAACTACTATAGTTACATTTGAACATATGTACATATATATAGTGTGTTTAATAATTAGTTAGTTATTTCTCTCTTTTAGGATTCTTAGATTGGCTAATGGAGCCATTCAACCCATCAGAAAGAGTTACACCAAATGGCTTGGGTTATTTAGACAACCCCGGACCGGACTCGCTCTTCCAGTTGACGGACGGTCAATTTCGCCCGTCAACAAATGGCGCTAGAAGGAAGGCCAGACTGACAAGATGGCCTTATAGGAGTCTTTGTTTCAAATTTAATTATTTTTTCATGGCTCCCCAAATCACTGTGTTGGAACATGCTTTCCACTTCTCATTACTTGATATTTCCAACAAGATAGTCTCTCTCTTGTCCAAACTCACCTTTGATGGTGGGGAGAATGTATTTGAAAAATACCATATTAACAAGTTTTGGTGTAAATGCATCAAGCATGATATTTCTGATTTAAAGGTTTTGTGCAAATTGTTTGCTTTTACTTTCAGGGGTCGAATTAAACATTGTTTTGAGTCTTTTCCAGCGTATCACATTTTTTATTGGTTTCAGTTTGTAGATGAATTTTTAGATGCTTTTGAAATCTATGATTACAATCAATTATGTGAAGAATTTTAGACTTTGCTAATCAATGGCGATTCATCTTCAAAAGGATTTTCGACAAGAATCCATCATATTTTTTGTAAACTTAATTTTGATGAAATGTCATTTGTATTAAATCTCCTCTATGATGCTTGCATCTAGTCATATTCGATCGCAAATGATGAAGCAATTACAAATACTATCACTCAATTGCAAGAAGAATTGTGTCCATAGGATGAGAGGGATCCATCTGAAAATGTTGAACAAGCAAGGGAGGTAGAATCTATTGAAAATGTTCTTACTGACAATCAAATTGGTTTTTCCTCTAAATCATTGTATTTTCAGTCCTTGACCATCGTGGAAGAAGATTCGATGTTGGGTCAAGGTGAATTCCCTCGTTCTCCTAACTCTTGCTCTAATCAATATTTAAATTCAATTATTGAAGAAGACTTAGGTGATGAAAATGATCTTAATCATTCTAACATTCCAATGAAATTGATTAGAGATGTAGATATGCAATTGGAAAAAGAAACCTTAAACCCTCATCTACAAATCGTACCTTATCAACATGAAAGATCAGATGTTTTCCATGAAAGTTTTGAATTATCTATCGTACAGGAGGAAAATTTAGATGATCATATTATGTTGAAGAATTTATCACCAAAACAAAGTGAAATTTTTAAGGAAAATGAAGAGGAATGTCTTGAGAATACCATTGTTAAATATCATAGCTCAAGCTATTCTTTTCATGTGCTTATTTCTGATTCCTTTTCCTCTTTATATCCCGAGCTATTCTTAGATTCTGGTGGATTTGATACTTTACCTACAATATCTTACTCTTTTCCACCACAATCCAATCATTTTGATATGCCAAAATTTGGTGAAACTAATTCCAAAAATAACACTTATCAAGTCGGATTTGATGCTCTTTCACTTTTATCACTCGAATGGAAAAATGACATGTTGCAAGATGATTTTACACAATTTATTTTTGAAAAAGACAATGCACTCATCCTTATGGAGATCGAATATTCTACATTGTATATTCGTTTTTTGATTAGTTCGAATTTTAATGTTTATGTTTCACATTTTGAAACGATCAATTTCATCAAAGGAAGCATTAAAACCAATAATCTAACTGATGTCATGAATCCTCTTATGATGTGTTCCCCATTGATATATCCATTTCATCAAAGTCATAGTGTGCAAATTAATTTTTATGGCATGATCTCAGAATGGCTTGAAGATTCATATCTAAAAAATCTTCATAATAAAGATAAAGTTGTGCTTGTTTTGTTTCTACCTAAATATCTAGGAAGTAAGCATCACATGTTTTTTTTAGATCCTCTGTGTGAAGAAATTGATGAACACTTGGAGAATTGTCAGGAGGATGGGGCACTTCGACCTTGGTTGATGGTTATGTTAGGTCCCTATAATAATGACAAGTTTTCCAAACTTACTTACACTCTTCCATGCCATTATGACCCATATCATGACAAGATTGCAGAATGGTTGGAGGATTCGTACATCAAAAAGTTTCAAAAGAATGGTAAGGTCGTGCTTATTTTGTTTTTAAATGAATATATAGGAGGTAAGCGTGACATATTTCTTTTTCATCTACAAATACTACATTCTTTTATTCTGATTTTCAATTTTCTATGCCGTGTAGGATTGAAGATGATCCGATGGCTACATTGGAAGCATGACTTCACTTAGTATTTTTGTTTTGTTTAGTAGTTAGAGTAGGTTTAGGAGTAGGTTTTCTTTTAGTTTTATTTCTCAATTTTTCTCTTTGTAATAATGTAGTTATGAACACAAGTGAGCACACCAAGAGAACCATAATATGAATGTTGTGAGGGAAGTCCACTTTAAATCTTGTTCTCTCTGCTTTTCGTTGAATATTTATTTTCAAAAACGCAATATCATCATGAAAATTTTAAATGGAAAGTAAATAGATAAATAAATTTAAACTATCAATTCAACCCTGACCTAAGGTACCACGAGTAGGAATGCACTCATCTTAATAAGGATTTTTCTATTTTTAGTCTCTTTTATTTTTAATAATAATGTTTGGTCAAAGTAACATATTATGCATCACTATCTTAAGAAAATGACTTGTTTGCATGTGATATTTTATATGATTCAGTTCTTCCTTTATTTTACAGTGAGATGATAGTGGATACAAAAACTCAAGTTTATCTTTGGCCAAAATTGTTTTCTGAAAAGTTTTCTTTTGCTATTTTGATTTTTTGTACTTCTTATTTTGAATCCCATTAATAAAATTTGATTTGGTTTGTTGTGTGTTTTTGTTTTCTTTGATTATTTTGAATGAGTTTTCTTCTTATCTTTCTTTTTGAATCAATATATTTTTGATTAAAGAGATATTGTCGAAGGAAGCATTTATTTTAAGACTTGTGTTTTTCAAGCGAATTGAAATAGTTCAAAGAGGTCTTGATATTAAGATATAGCTCAGACAATCGATTTTTAAGTCAATTGTCACTCTCATTTTGTCCTCAAATTATCTTTGCTAGAGTATTACACCAGAGATACGGTTTAAATCTTTGAGAATTATGATGATCTTTAAATTTTTTACGCCGTCCATATTCTTAAGGAATCACTTTTAAGTGCTTCCCCATTCTCTAGATGATTTCTTAAAGGAAATATAAAATCTCTAAACCATGATAAAACTTTCAGTTTCAAAAGAAAATAAATAAACCATTTACCTGTATTGCAATTAACCTCCAGTATCACCCCACTCTCTTTGTCATCAAGAAATATATAATTGTATTATTTTTTAAAAGTGGCATAAGAGGGATGAAAGCACTTATGTGTGGGAAGTGTGTGTAAACCCGTCGGGGTACTGAGCAGGCTTGCTGGCAGCAGGTAAATGTACACATGATACCAAGACAACTTAGTCGAGGTACTAAACAGGCCTGCTGGCAACAAAGCAATGTCGGGTCGAGAGGTAGCAAGTATATGTTTTTAAATTAGCTTTTATGGAAGTATACATCATGTGGATACAACTATTGGATAGGATTAAAGCATTTGAGTGGGTTAAATGACATCCCTGTCGAGGCTATGGACGCCTGCTGGCAACAGTGGCTCTGTCAACGGTATTGAAGTTATTTTATAAACATCGTGACTCTTTGATTAAGACATTATTTCAGGTCATAATCCTCTGCAAAGAAAATTCTATTGTCTAGTTATAACATTGAGCTTATCCTATTACCATATGGTCTCAGAGTGACTTTATTTCAGGGAGCTTAAATCATTTTTCAAGTCTTATTATTTTCTTCTTGAGATGAAATCTTATCAGATCAGAGATAACTGCTTCACCCAGTAAGTCACCATTTGTTGGGCCCCAACAATTCCCCTTATATTTTTACAAAATTTAAAAGGCCCCTATTCGAACCTTGATAATTAAAATGAGCTACATAATCAACATTTTCAAATAGTTCTATGCCTTGGCTTGCTTTGAGACAAACTTAAGACATTCACTATAGTATGAAACATTCATTACAAGAGTATATGTCAAAAGTTAGAAACGAACATAAAAATCTCAATTTAGACAAAAACGTTAATTTTTATTAAATGTTTACTTTCGTTTAAATTATGATTATGTGTTCATTATTTTGCTCATTAGCAAGTTTGACTATTCTGAATAATGTGTTCAATACTTCATCAAATAATATCTTGGCTGGTTTCTAATTTTCATGAAATCATTTGATGATATTAATTAATTATTTTTTTTTTTTTTTTTCCATTTTGCATCTCATTTCAAAATAATAATAATAAAATAATTATCTATCATTTGTTTGATTTTGTAAAAAACTAAAATTGATATTTTTTCTTCATTAACTTGAAGCTTCTAGATCATATTTGAAAGAAAATTATAAATAATGTTTGTTTATAAGTTATAGTTAGTTCAAATTCATTTTTGATTTTTTTAGATTTTGTTTTATTCACAATTTTTAGGTTATTAATTTAGGTTTCTTTTTGTTTCACAGGTTTCTATTATTAAATATTTGATACGGATCTGATCATGGCTTGATTTTATTATCCAAATACGTTCAAGATGATTGATCCAAAAATAATTTTGGATTGCTACAAATAATTTTATGAGCAACAATAGATAAAATTTGGAAATGCCTCAAGATCAGACAAACGATTTTGCAGATCTAATTGCAGCCAAACCGTGAGGAATTGGAAGAAATGGTTGAAAACCCAGAACCAAAATGGACCCATTTACCTTCCACGTAAAGATTTTCTCAAACAAATGCACGATTTGAGAGATATTTGGGTCTCTTTTAGAGGAAAATTTCAAGTGGCGGAAATTCATAGTGACATCCAGACTGTTCATTCATTTTATAAATATATGAGAAAGATCAGAGCTAGAGGATCCAAGAATTAGAGAGTAGAATTTTAATCCTTTCTCTTTTGTATATTATTGTTTTTGTAAACTTTTTATTTCTTTTCAAATGGTGTAATGGATGGCTGAAATCTTTGGGAGAATGGACGAATATTTTCAAAGAAGAATATGAAATTCCAGGTTCCTTAATGGCTTTTGTCCTGTAAGTAAAATGATTTTATTTACATTATAATATATTCATATTCTTTGAATAACTGATTATGAATTGATTTAAATAGCCTTAGTCTTTTTTATCAATACATGGTTAATTATTATCATTTATGTATTCATTTTTCCAATCTTTAAAGTCTATTATCCAAAAAATTTCTTCTAGGACTACAGAATGGACAAGTGATTCCAAAAACTTAATAGAACGACATATATGCATTTTGGCTTTAGCCTTTTTTTTATAATGTTATTTATGTTTTTTTAATCCTGTTACATATGCAGGTCTGATATCTTTAGATTAAATGATCTGTGATGTGTAGAAGGTTTATATTATAAATACCATCTATCATTTGCTTCATCAAAATACAAATGTTGTGATTATAACTTCGATTTAAATAATGAGATTTATCTTTGAGTTTTAAATTGAATGATAAAATGCATAGATTGCTTCCAGATTTATCTTGCTATAATCATGTATAATTATAAGATCACAGGTTTATGTTTGTGTTTCCTTTTCTGTCATTAAAACCTAAGCTGCTAATACATGTTCTAAATTTATTTAGAACAATCATAAGGTTCATTGCAGATTTCTCTCTTGGACATGGCAGTTGGATGTTTACCACTCATGAAGATACTTGGATACACCTCACTAATTCACTGACATGATAGCTTCTTTGTATTTTTCTGTCATTTACATATCATTAAAACTAAAATGTATGGTTCAGCTTTGAGTATCCACATGTTCATGTTTCGTTAACTGTTTTTGCAAGATTCTTTAAATTTATAAAAGAAAAACAATAAATGTTTTTATGTGTTTTCTTTATCTGATTCCTAGAAGCAATCATTTTTCACATTGATTTTCGTAAGTTTGGATTAAAAATTGCATCTTGTAAATCATGTAAATAAACGAGACTTGTATATCTTCTTCTTAAATACAACTACTATAGTTACATTTGAACATATGTACATATATATAGTGTGTTTAGTAATTAGTTAGTTATTTCTCTCTTTTATTCATTTCTTTTAGGATTCTTAGATTGGTTGACGGAGCCATTAAACCCGTTAGAATGAGTTACACCAAACGGCTTGGGTTATTTAGACAACCCCAGACCAGACTCGCTCTTCTAGTTGATAGACGGTCAATTTCGCCCGTCAACACCCACTAAGGTGACAATGGTGGGTTATCATGTTGTATTACTAATTTTATTTATTTATCTTGGGGTTTGGAATAAGTACAAATTGTGTGATAATAGTTCCCAAATAATTAAGTTGGAAGTTAAATGAGAGAAGTGAAAAATGCATATTTCTTGGGTACAACGATCAATCCAAGGCATACAAATTATATAATCTGGTGACAAAGAAGGTTATAATCAACATGGATGTTGAATTTGAAGGAGATTAAGCATGGGAGGGAAGAATATATGATATCATATCTATTGGAGCATCAATACCTCTAGAAGGTCATGAAGAAGGGGATCAGATTGCACAAGGAGGAAAACAAGGTTTGCAAACCCAATCACTGGACATAGGCACTCCAACAAGGAATCCAAGAAATCATGTTCAAGGTGAACCATCTATCCCTACAATTCAATCTGTTCCTAATTATCAATCAAGTAGTGAATATGATCCAACAATTTCCTCCTTAAGGTCTAGAAAGACTGGTAGTTTGAGAGAAATTTATGAATATATAGATGTGCATTAAAAAATTGCATTGTTTACATGTCAACCAATGTGTTTTCAAGAACCTATCAAAGAAGAAAAATGGGCACAAGCCATGGATGAAGAAATAGATTCTATAGAGAGGAATGATACATGGGATCTAGTAGACTTTCCTAAAGATAAATAGTATATTAGTGTGAAATGGGTCTATGCAATCAAAGCTAATGAAAATGGTGAAATTGAAAAGTACAAGGATATATTGGTACAAAAAGGTTTTTCCCAACAGTGCAGAGTCGACTATGGAGAGAAGTTTGCACCAGTTACAAGGTTAGATATAGTGAGAGATTTCTTAGCAATAGCAACATAAAACATGTGGAAAGTTGATCAAATATATCTAATGTTTGAGTTCTTAAATGTTATTTTGGAAGAATAAGTTTATGTGAGAAACTAGTAGAGTATGCGATAAAAGGATATGAAGACAAGGTATCTAAGTTGAAGGTCCTTTATGGACTCAATAAAGCTCCAAGAGCTTGGAATAGAGGGATAAACTCTTATTTGATGAGTCGTGGATTTGATAGAAGCAACAATGATCCCACTCTATATACTAAGGAGAATCAACAAGGGGAAATTATAATTTCTTTCTTATATGTTGATGACATGATTCTCACTGGGAATATGTCAATAGACTAGTTTAAAGCAATAATGCAACATGAATTTGAGATGACACATTTGGGCTTGATGAAATACTTCCTTGAGATAGAGGTAAATCAATTAAAATATCAAAATTTGTAGAAGTCAAACAAAATGTGCATTGGATATACTGAAAAAGGTTTAGAATGATCAATTTAAAGGAAAAAATCGGCACCAATAGCAATAGGAATAAAACTCAGGAATGGAGATAAAGGTTGAAATGTAGATCCTATGATGTTCAAGAGATTAGTTGGCAATCTTATGTATCTCACTGCCACTAGACCAAACATTATGTTTATAGTTAGATTGATTTCTAGGTTTATGGAGACACCTAAATATGGAGATACCTAAAGAAACACAGTTATGGTATTTTATACTCAAGAACTAAAAAAAATTGTTTGATTAGCTATACTAATAGTTATTTTGCAGTAATTATAGATTATAGAAAGAGTACTTCAAGGTATATCTTTCATCTTGGTTTAGGTGCAACTTCATGGGAATATAAGAAACAACCCATTGTTACAATTTCATTAGCAAAAGATAAATATATAGCAAGAAGAACAACAACTTGTCAAGCAACCTCGTTATGAAGAGTATTGAATGAACTTTAACAAACATGGGAAGAACCAACTCTTTTTTTTAGCGACAATAATTTATCCATAGCCTTGTCAAAGAATCATGTGTTTCACCAATAGAGAAAGCATATTCATACTAGATACCATTTTATTACAGAACTTCTAAACAATGGTGAAATATATTTGTATTTTTGTAAGTCAAAAGACCAATTGGCTGATATATTCACAAAGACATTGGAAATATATGTTTTTAAACTTCATAGACATAATCTAGGTGTTGTAGATGCTTAAGCATTCAATAGTTGTAATTAAGGGTGAGTATAGAAATGTAATTTGGCGGTAGGTAAACCTAATTTGGTTTGCATCGAGATAGCTCCAGAATTCTAGTCTCTTCAAGAAACTTGTGCATCAAGATAACTCCAAAATTCTTATCTCTTCAAGAAATTTGTGCATTGAGATTGCTCCATAATTCTCTCAGACACTTCTAGGCCCAATCAGGGTGATTCAAGAGGAAACAATGGGCTCTTCTAGGCCATGGGAATAATTAGATGGGAATTCACAAAATAACAATCAATCTTGTGGAGGGGGTGTTATTCTTTACCTCTCAGAAAGTCATTTTTTCAAACTGAAAATGGGATTGTGAACATGCACAAATATTTTTGCTAAGTTAATGTATATAAAACTTTTTCGACTCTTTGCAGGGGAAAAATGTGTGAAAAATATTCATATTTTTGGTGATTCAATGACAGTTATAAAATGGGCCCAGAAAATACAGAAATTACAAAACATTCAATTTCTCTCTTTACTTGAATAATTTCTAATAATTCTAGAAACTTTTGACTCCTTTGTATGACATGTCTATAGGGAGCACAATTTGCGGGTGGATTCACTCTCTAAACTAGACACTCAAATGGGATTTAGGAAATGGATGATGAAGTAGAACTTTCTAGAATATGTTATGGAAAGGATGATAGGTCATGTGGTTGATGTGAAAGGAATTAGCTACAAGAGGAGTTGGTGGAATGAATCAACATTACTAAAGCTAGTAGAAGTGAAACACTTTAATCATAGGTTGACCACAAAAATTATTGTGAAGCTTTGCAGTGATAGTGATCAAAATGATCAATGGAGGGTGTGGATTCTCTTGGACCAAGGAGATGAACCGTAAGGACATCCCAATACTAAGAGTTGTTTGAATTTGGTATTGGAGGTAAGGGGAGTTGAGGGGTGGAGCATAATCAAGTTTTGGTGGAGAAATCCAACAACTAATGAAGAAGGGATGCATGGAGGATGAAATAATACCTCTAGGTAGAGATAAGCCAGTTAGGGGTTCCAGGATGGCTAGGAAAGGAGTGAGAAGTGGTTGTAAGAGGGGAAATAAAGCCAAGTATTCCTCATCCCAAGGTATAGCAAATCGAACAACAGTGTCTAGAGAAACATGGATGACGCGTTAAAGATTTAAGTACCTCTACATAGATGCAAAGAATAAGGCAACAACAGAAATTGAGGAGGCTATGAGAGTTCATAGGTACAACACCATAGAGGAAGTGATTGTGGAGGAAGTAAAGTTGTGGGTACATGACACATTTAACTCTATAACCAAAAAGACAAAATATTTCAAATTGGATGAGATGTACTAGATTTTCAAGGAATGGTGGCCCAAGTAGTGGAAAAAAACCAGGAAAGATAATGAGGATACCTTGCATGTTGAATCTTTGTATTTGATATAGAGGGGATTCTTATTTTGAAGATATGTATCTAGGTTAGGATTGGTATCTCTTGTTGTTTGTTTGATTCCATTTTGTTCCATCATGAATGTTTCTATTCTTATTATGATTCCGAGGGTGCTTTTTTTCTTTGGTAATATTGACAGTTTGGTGATTTGATAGTGAAGTTCTCAAATCTATCATATCTCCGAAAATATTGTTGTGGGTAATGTTGAAAGCTAGGAGATTTTCACAATGAAATTTTCAAATCTAGGAGCTATCTGAAAATATAAATACTTTTTTCTAATTGATTGTGAATTTTTCAATTTTGTATGGGCTGTCATCAAAAGGAGATAGGACAAGCTTCAAATGGAATTTGCAAGCATACCCATGTGGGCTTATCTATGTTGAGAGAAGTTATAGGAGAGTGTATGGGATGGAGCTATTCATTGTAGATATCTCCCATATAAGCCACACCACTAGATATGATGTTTTGAGTGATCACACCTCGAGTAGAATCATGGATGGATCAAGGTTGCAAGTTCAAATGGATAATTTGATATGCATAAGAGAGAGAATAAGGCTGAAGGAATATAGGTTGCTAGGAACTTGAGGGCCTCTAGCTCTTCCTCCAAGTTTTATCCTGGTTTTCTCCAACTTTTCTTTTTATTTCATTAGGATGGTTTTTCTTTTTCTTTGGTTTGGTTCAACAACATGCTTAGGGAAGCACTCAACATATGCATTTGATTGAATTCTTGAGCAAGGGTGGTAGGGATATTTTGTAACATCCCGCTCTGGCGCACTGACAAAACTTATTCTTTGAGGACACTTGCTCGCAAGTGATATGGATTCTTATGATGATGAACCACTTAACCTTGATGATGATGCGTCATGATTGATGACAGGATGTTTTACTATTTCTATATACAGGTGCTATTGACTCAGTTTCATTGAGTGTGCAGGGTTTCAGACCTTGAGGATGCAGAGGCATCGGTGGAACTCCCTTGGACTCTGGATTGAGTCAGGGAGTGGGCTATTTGAGTTGTTTCATTTACAGTGATATTGTGTGGTTTTGATGATATGCTATTGATTTCATAATATGTTGTTGACATGATCTGACATGATGGTTGATGATGCAGGCTGACGATAGCTTGCCGACCAGACTCACATATGGAGTACAGGGGCCACACACGAGTTCCAGAGAGATTGAGGGAGAGGTGTGTCAGCATCCCTGCCACAGCCTATTAGCACTCCCGCCGTGGCTCGAACTGTAGGTTAACAATTACCTAGTTCGAGAGGACCCATGATGCCGTGAGGGCAGACTGCGACAGTCGCTCACGATTCAAACTGTAGGTTAATGATTACCTAGTTCGAGGGGATCCACGATGCCGTGAGGGCAGACTGCGACAGTCGCTCACGTGATTCTAAGGGGCGCGCAATAAGGCGGGGGCCTTATTCCTTAGAAGCCCTTAGTCTCCCACAAGTTCGCCGGACGGAGTGTTGACTCTAGGGGGGTTATAGATTCTACCAATCCGTCAAGTCAGCGAGTGGCACCCTTGGAGCACGTGGTGCATCCTGAAGGGCACGT